>RJWH01000978.1:0-72014 GCA_004363575.1 Solenodon paradoxus
AGAAAAGAAAAATTAGAAATTCTGATCTAGAAAGACAAGTAAGAAACCAGACTGGTTTCAACCAGTTCTGGGGAATACATAGTAGAGACATTAGCTTTAAAAGGTCATTTGGCAAATGCAAAGGATAATGAAAAAGAAAAATATCTGGAATATTGTGATTGACAGAAAAGCCATATCTATCTTTTTCCTTCCCTTTCCACCCTCAAATTCAGCTACTTTTTCTCTGAAAGAAGACTGAATTGTATTCAATAGGCATTTACTAAGTAAACAGTATCATTAACATAAAGCACTGAATGGTCAAGGTAGTAGTTTCTGATAATCAGAAAATAACAAGCCTTAAACATGGAAATATACTTTCATTCATGAAAAAAAAATTACAGAAGCAAACATTTTTTTTAAAGGAAAGGTACAGGTAGGAATGAAGGCAAGACGCCATGCAGGCAGGCAGGGAGGAGGGGGAAGAAGCACTTTTATTTTAATTTAGTTGTTTGCACTGGTAGTCCATCCAGCTGTCACCCCCCTCGACTTGAACCTTGGGTATGTGGCTTGTGTCCTTTGGAAGCAAGTGAACTAAGCGCTTTTCCATGAGGGTGCACCATGAATATTTATTTATAAATTGAATTTGTGAATTATTATTAACCTATGTATTAAATATTTATAAAGTTAGCCTTTTTACAATAAAAGTGAAAAAAAAAATCTATTTTCTTTCCTGTATTCCAACAGATCATTGGACACATCCCTAGGCATGCATATATACACTACTTTCAAGACCAATGATCTATATAAACTATAAGATCTCTTCTGATCTATGATTTAATTCATAGGCAAGGATTTTCACAGTTCCTCCAACAGGGAAACAAATCTAAAATAATAAATGCAATCAAGATCTATTAAGAACTTACTATTTAAAAGACACGGCTACCTTTCTTATTTAAGTAAAACTGAAGCTTGGTGAGACTTGAACCTGTTCCATGGTGTTAAAAAGCAGAAAAGCTGGCCTTCAACTCAGGGCACTATACCTCCAACAGCTATTGCTCTGGAACAAAGGATGCAGGATCTATGTACAAGAATGTATGAAACTAATACAATTCTAATAGCATACGATTCTCGCTCTCTTCTTGAACCACCAGGCTGGAAGTATACAACTTAGGGGTCTAAACAGTTAGGAGATTCAAATGTTTTGGGAGTTAGATAAACTAAAGAATTGTAGTCTTTACTATAAAACGTAAAGAATGAATCAGGAGTTATGCAGAGAACACCTGTGGTAAGTCACAAAACTCTCAGTGACCTGGATTTCCTGCCTCAGGTAAACAACAATATTGTAAGGAGTAGTCTGATTGGTGAAATTGTAATCAGTAACAACCAAAAAAGTACCAGCAGGGAGACTTCGCTCCCATCCCAACTAATTATATACAATTGTATACAATGCTCACTTATCTACTCTACTACTACTACCCATATTTAATGGCATTGACATTCTGTGCAAAACACCTTCATCTCAGTCCTAAATTTCCTCATGAGCAAAATAAAAACGCTATACGGAACGAGAAACTGAGGAACAAAATGTCACTTATCCGAGTTTTCCAGGCAGGTAGACATGGGAGAAAATGGCAAAATATTCCCCACTAGCTACCCTTTTTTTCTCTTCTAACTATGAACACAAGGGTCATCCTTCTTCCTCCTCTACAAGGACAGAGTATCTGAGCAAATATTTGTTTCTTTGTGCCTGCAGACACTTGGATTTTGTATTATTTTGCCAAATCAAAATCTTATAATACAAAGTAGCTTTCACAGTTTTACTGATGCCTATGGCATGTAACTTTTTATTTATTTATTTATTTCTAAGGAAAAATGCAGGCAGGAATGAAGGCAAGAATGCAGACAGGCAGCGAGAGGAGGACGAAGCACCCCCATTTCATTTCCATGCAGTTGTTCACACTGGTAGTCTTGACTCCACCCCTGACCCAGGACTCAAACCTAGGGGTATATGGTCTGTGCCCTTTGGAGGGATTGATCTAACCACTGTTCTACCAGGGCAAGCTGGCATGTAACATTTTTAAACAGCAGATAAAGAACCCAGGCACTCTCTTTTATAAGAGTCACCAGGCTGGAAATGTATAATTTAGGGGACTAAGCAGTTAGGAGATTCAAATAATTTGGGAGCTAGATAAACTAGAGTGTATTTACTATAAAAAATGAAGAATGAAACAGGAGCTATGCAGAGAACACCTTGTGGTAAGTCACAAAAATCTGAGTGACTAAGTTTCCTGCCTCAGGTGGAGAACAATATTGTAACAGGAGTAGGCTGGTGAAATTGCAATTAATCTACTGTTAACCAAAAAAGTACCAGCAGGATTTCACTCTCATCTCACCTGATTCACAACAATTTCCCCCAGGCAGCAAGTCAGTAACTTCTGAGGATCACAAATAGCAGGTTCAGCTTAAAAAAAGATAAAAAAAAAAAAAAAAGAGATTGCCCTAGTGGTTTAGTACACCTGGGAGCAGTCCCACATACATCCAGGGTTCAAGACCCAGGCCAGGGTGAACAACAAATGTGAACCACTAAATAAATAAATAAAAAGCTCTTCCTCCTCTTCTTCCTTCCTTCCTGCTTGCCTATTCACCTTCATTCCTGCCTGCACCTTTCCTCCTTTCCTTCAAAAAAATAAACAAAAAACCCCTCAATAAAATGGAGATAAAAGCAGAAGAATCAAAGTTTTGCTAATTTACTATGAGAGACTATTTCAGGAAAGTGTTAATTGTCCTTCAAAATGAGTTCTCTGGGAAGATGAGGACTAAGCAATTCGCACAGCATTTCCCAATTTCCCTGCATTTTCTATCTTGTCTACTTGGGCTAGGACAGTCTAACAATAGAATTTCCAGATGTTTATACAGCATGGTATAGTGTGTTTAATCAGTTGCAACAAAGAATTATAAAGTCTCAAACAAAGCTGGATGTTTCTTTAATTTAACCAAGAAACAGATGGAAAGAGAAAGTTGTACTAAGAATTTAAAATTTTCATTCTGTTTCAGAAGGAGCTGGCAGGGTTATTCTGAAGGGGAAAGCAGATCTCATCCAGAATCCTCTGCCTCAGTGGGTTGGTGGGTGGCTCCCTCCATTCAGGCACATCCATAATTCATGATCAAAGGCTCAAGCCAACAAATTAAAGTACAATGATTTCTTACTCCTCCCCAGCGACCCACAAGGAGGCACCCTTTAAGTCAGAAAAAAGTGCCCAGGAGAAAAATCTAAACACATAAGGCATAGCAAGTCAAAGGTCTGTTCAAATGTTTAGAGGAGAAAATTCTCCGCATGGCCTCTTCTCTCTCTCTGCTTGCCTCTCACCTCTTACCTCTACGATTTAAAGTTGTATAAAATGAGATTCCAGGGTGGGTGCAGGTGGCCTTCCCATTCTCCATGGGGAAACGATAAAAAGAAGTCAAAGTTTCTGGCATTTGGTTTTCCTAAAGCTTTGTGTATCGGTTATGAAAAGCAACGCTGGCCTGGAAGCTATGGAGAGCAGCACAGCGAGTCGCCCTCCAACGGGTCTATCACAAACCTGCAGGCCAGAAGGTCCAGGCCCGGTAACACAGATCAGGTAGACAGCAACTAACAACCCTACCCACTGGTCGGTTGAACTAGTTGATTGACCTTGGGCAACTCACCAACCTCGCTGAGCCTCATCTCTAGAGGAAGGTGCTGGACTGGACAGCCCTGAAAAGACGATCCTTTCTGAGTCATGACAGCCTATGGATTTTGTAAAATACTAGAGGGAGAAACGGACAAGTTTCTAAAGAGTTGAAATCGTTCAACAAAAAGGGGTGCGGGGAGTGCTCAGTCAGAAAAGAAGAGAGTAACGGGTTGGGGCCCCAGTGAAGGAGCTCTCAGACAAGGGGAGACGGGAGAGACGGGTCAGAAGTCCAAGCTCGGGGATGGAGCGAACAGGCAACAGCTGGGTCTGGAGGCAGAGGATTTGCTACAAATGGAAGCGCCGACAGAAGGGAGCCGAGGGTGCAGGGAGGCCCACTCCAGGGGGTGGGCCGGGAAGGGCGGGGCGCCCCGCCACGGTTTTCCTCCTGGGGAAAGGCGGGTTGGCGGCGCAGGCAGCGTCAGAGGAGGCAGGTTCAGGGGTGGGGTCCGCGGGGGAAGGGTCTCCGGGCGACACGAGAGGCCTGGATGTCCCGGGAGCAGCGCGGGCGGCGACGAACCGACTCGGGGCCCGCCGAGGAGCGCGCGAGGCCCCCAGGGTCGTCAGGGGTGGTGGCGCGGGGGGAGGGGCTGGGTGGGGGAGGGGAGGTCGCGGGCCTCTCACAATAACAAACCACAACCCTTGCAGCCCCAGCATCGAAGCCACGGGCCCCCGTTCCCCGGGATGCACTCACTCAGGCAGCGGGTCCGTGCGGGCCCCAAGCGGCTGCGGCGTCAGCGGGTGGCGCGTCTGTCGCTCCCTCAGTCCCGGCGGCCCCGCTCCGGCGCGTCCCTCCTCCGGCCCCAGCAGCAGCGCCCCCACTTCCGGTTCCCCTGCCACTCAGGCAAACAGCTTCCGGAAGTCCCGCCCTCTCCCACCCCGGCCGCGTCCGGGTGCTGTGAGTCTCGGCGGGCTGTTAGGGGTCCTCCGCACACCGCCAGCTTCTCCGCTTTGTTCGCCGCCCTGCCCTCGTTTTGCGTGCAGTCTGCGCGACTTGGGCCTCTGTCTTTTCTCCAGGGCGTCCGCCATCCTGCATGATTGTTACTGCGCTGTGGAGATGGCCGTCGGGACAATGTGTCGTGATCACAATGACGCCATTCCCTCCTCACTCAGGAGACCTCGCTTCCTTCACTACCCGGAGGAATAAAGCCAGATTGCTGGAAGTGGGAGGGAAATGGGGCCCCAAGGCAGTCCCCTGCATTTATGAGCGAAATTGCTCTTTCTGTCTGGAATGCACAGATTTCTGGTGACTGGCTCAGAGTGACACCTTGGGGGTTGACGAGTCAACTGCTTCCTTCAACGAGCCGAGCCGTTAAGGGGATCAATAAGTTAAGGGGAAGACACATTTAAAAAGTCAGGTTGAAACAGTTGTGAGCTAACGCTTTAAATAGGGATCTAAGAGTAGAGAGCCGGGAAAGAAGTACGCGCAGGCTGATAGTATGGAAGTGTATGGTGGAGCAGTGCCCTGAGGATGGATAGGATTCATTCAAACCTATTAAAAACTGTCTCTGGAAATGAGTAGAACCTTTCAGGGTTCTGAAAATGTTTGAGAGGTGAGGAGGCTTGATTTTGCTAGGGAAAAAAGATGTTAGGAATACTAAAAACTGGTCGCGCCCTGGTGGAGTAGCTGTAGGGTCAATCGCCTCCGAAGGCACGCAGGCCGCATCGCCCGGGGTTCCAGTTCGCAGGGGATTGGAGTGGGAGAAAATAGCCAATGTGAGCAACTGAAAATCCTCTCCCTGCCTGCCTGCCTACTTGCCTTCATTTCTGCCTGTACCTTTCAAAGGAAGGAAAGAAGGAAGGGAGGGAGGAGAGGAAAAAAAACTGGCACACTCTAGTGAAGTAGCAGTTAGGTCAGCCGCCTCTGGAGGAGCACAGTCCATACCAAGGACCTGGGTTCACGTCGGGGTCCAGAGGGAACAACCGATGTGAACAACTAAAATAAAATAAATAAATGCTTCTTCCTCGTCTCTCTTGCCTGCCTGCTTGCCTGCCTACTTGCCTTCTTCCTGCACCTTCCAAAAAAAATAAATAAATAAAATAAACACCTGTTTCAAGACATATTAAGTTCTTTTTCAGATCAAGTGGTACTACATTTATCAGGCATATATAATCCAGAATAATTTTGTCCTTGTATGAAATAATTTTTACATTGCTAATTTACCTTGGAATTCTTTTGTACTCAGTGTTTGTTGCTATAGGTGTTTTATTGAAAAGAATTTTTGTTTGGAGAGAGCAAATGATGGAGCCCGGAAGTATATTTATAACAAAAGAGACAGAATTGGAATCATTCTCCAGGGAGAAATCCATAGAAGCCTCTGTTTCCTCAATTTTAACACTCAACACACTTTAATCACTACTCTAATACATTGTCTTTGTGGATTCCTGGCACCTGCTATGGTGCCTGAGCCATAGTAGACAATCCTTAGATACTGCTGAATGAGGAATGAATGAATGATCAGAGCTGAAAATGCATCTGTGTAGAACCCATACCCTATCTTTATACTTCCTGGTTTTAATTTTTTATTTGATAAACATATACAAGGGAAGTATGGGAAATACTAGACCTGATTAAATTAGTCTTTGCAAATGTTTTCATACTTTTAGGGCTCAGTCTGTTTTTAGTTTTTAGCAAAATCTCCATGTCAAGTAACCCTAAGTTTTATGAAGAGCTTGTCACCTACATTTGTTTTAGCTTTCTAAATCATTTTTTAACAAGAGGCAGTTGACATAGTGGAAAGGAACCTAAAATGGTTTTCAGGGTGCCCTGGATTCTTGTCTGAGGGCTACTGATTATTTACATATTTTAAAGGAAAAGTGCAGGCAGGAATGAAGTCTAGCAGACAGGCAGGAAGAAAGAGGAGGAAAAGCTTTTTTTTTTTTTTTCTATATATGTAAGACAAAAAGGATGAACTAGATAATTGCTAAGGTTCTTTCTAGCTCTAAACTTCCACCTTCCCCTTGGAAACAATTCTGGTGGAACACATACCCTGTCTCATTCCTCCTCACTCGGCCCCCCAATACCCTCTCACAAGGTCTTATCAAAATTTTCCATACAGTCCTAGCTATGAAAGGTGAAAATAACTGTTTCTGACTGTGACACAAATGGATTGAAAACTCAGGAGAACTTAACCTTCAAGTGGTTTTTCTGTTAATGAAGATAATTTTTATGAATCCAACCAAATTATCTCTCTCTCTCTCTCTCTTTTTTAAGAAGAAAGAGAGGCAGGGGAGCAAGAATTTTAATTTTAGTCAGTTGTCTATTTTGTTCTCCCCTTCCCAGGCCTGGCTGGGTCTCAAAACCTGGTTCCTGAGCTTTACATGGTTCATGCTTCTGCCGTCTCACCCACCTGAGTCACAAAGGTGCATGTTAACCAGATCTTTAGTCTGGTTTCCCTCATGATGAAATACCAACATACAGAGGAAAAACATATAAATCCTGTTAAAATTATCTGTGGACTGACTGAAGACCTCAAGTGAGCTAGAACAAATGTGATCAACTGTTAACCTAGGACTTTAAGAGTGAGAAATGTAACTACCCAAGTGACCTAGAATTTAGGAGACTACTTGGTATTTCATTACCGATAATAATAAAAGAGATTTCAGAGGGCCTGGAATTTCAAATGTGAAAAGAGGGAAGAAAAGCTATGTTTCCTGAGAGTAGACATACAATGTGAATTCAGGAAATTTTATGGGTAGAAGCCAAGATCAGATAGTTTATAGAAAAAGAATTTCAAAGTTTTGTTTATTGTTAAAACAACGTTAAGAAATGTTACTACAGCAATAACAACAAAAAACAATTTCACATCCTTACAAATGAATACATTTTCATTTTCTCAATTCCTTTCATTCAGTAACCATCTATTCAACAAACACTTTATTTCTTAATTTTAAGATTTTTCAGGTCAAGCCAAGAGATTGTTAGGAATATAGCAAAGAAAAAAATATACATTTTATAAAAGAAGGAAGCAGTTAGGAACGAAGGTAAGTAGACAGGCAGGCAAAAAGGAAGAGAGAGGAGGAAGAAGCATTTTTTAAAAATTTATTCATTTTAGTTGTTTCTCCCTGTCCCAGACTACAAACTCTGGTCCTTGGGCTTTTTGTGGACTGCTCTGGAGCCACCAGAGTATGCCTAAAAATCATATTTTAATAATCTTTTGGTTTCTACAACCAGCAAATATTAATTTTTCATATTCGTATTTTTGAACAATATGTGTATGTATATGTGAGTTTTAGTATCATTATAAATTCAGTGGAAACACACATGATGTGTTTTATTCTATTGTAATTATTAAGCTTACTGATAACCAGATTATCCCATCCTTGGTTAATAGAACTCTATTCAAGTTGGGTCATTTTGACATGACCAAACATGAGTCTGCTTCTGACACTTTATTTTGTACTTTTTCCCATGTAAATGGAATGATACAGTAAGTACTCTTGTTTCTGGTTTCTTCTTTTTTAAATGGTATTTTTGAGATTCATTCATGTTATTGTGTGTGTGTGTATAGGTACTTACATCTATAGTGTATATATGTATCATATAGTGTATATACATTTATACATACCCATATAAACAAATTTAATTGCTTTTATTTTCTTCCTTTCTTTTTTTTAAGGAAATATACAGGAAGGAATGAAGGCCAGTTGGCAGTCAGGAAGAGAGGAGGAAAAAACATCTTTATTTTTATTTTTATTTTTATTTAGTTGTTCATACTGTTTGTTTCCTCCCAGACCAGGACTCAAACTCGGGAATACATGGCCTGTGCACCTTTGAAGGTGATTGATCTAACGGCTATTCCACTGGGCGGGGAACCAGCCTTAATTACTTTTAAATACATTATCCTGGTATGTCCTGGTGACTTAGCTACTAAGCCAATGTTGCTGGGGCATAGACCATGTAAAGCTCTAGGACCCACTGGAGAAATAACCAAATCAAATAATTTTATAAAAGTGCTCCCTTCCCGCCCTACCTCCCTGTCTTCCTTCCTTCCTTTCTTCCTTCTTTCCAAATGCTTCATCTTTCTCTTCCTTACTCTCTTTAAAGTAAATAAATAAATATAGTAACCTAGTCGATCCTCGTATAATGCTATTATTTACGACTATGCAAACAGAGAGTAGAGAAGTAATACTGATGAGATTTTAGTCATTCCGTTAACAATATTAAGCACTAAATGTGTCAGCCTGTGTTTGGTACTTGAGGGATATGAAATGCATATTGAAATTATAGTATTTGTAGCTAAAAAGATTATTTGGTACAGCTTTTTTATTTTATAAGCAAGCAAGCACTATAGGTAAGAGAGGGTAAACTTTCTGGCACTTGCCTGCAGACTCCAGGATTCTCTAACAATCTAGTAGTAATTGCAAAATGAAAATACAACTCAAAAGCAATGAGGCACTAAATAGTCTGGGTCTGACAGAAGGGTTAAGACCCATATAGAAAAAGGTGACAGAGCTAAGAACCAAACACTGGCCTGGGAACTTCCATACAATTTTTTTTTTTTTTTTTTAAGGAAAGGTGCAGACAGGAATGAAGGTGAGCAGAGGCAGGCACCCAGGAAGAAAGAGGAGAGTGAAGCACTATATTAATTTTATTTAGTTGTTCATCCTGGTTGTTGCCACCAGACCTGAGACAGGAACCTGGGACCTTGGGATGTATGAGGACTGTAAACCCCTACTCCACCAGGGTGTGCCTCCATGTGTTATTAACTAACCCTCAAAATAGATACTATCTTCCTCCTCTAATTTCACCATAAGACTAAAGCTGAAAGAAGACAGATCACTAGCAAAAACCACACAGCAAGTGATGAATCTGCAATGCTGAGCCAGTTCTGATTCCAAAACTTGTTATTTAAACTTCAAACCACTAAAGTAGAATAGGCAGGGACTCTGTGGGATGAGAAAAAGGCTTTTAAAAGTACTGAAAAAAAGAATTGAGTGGGATCAAAGTAAGCAGGGTTTTGCAAAGAAGAAAGTGAATTACCTAGGCGGGCGACAGGGAAACTTTGTAGGTTCTTAAGTAGCGGCAGTAACATAACCATTATCAGAGAACACCAGGGCCCGGATCAAGGAGAGCCAGGAAGACGTGTCCCTACTCTTAAGTGTCTGTTACCAGCACCTGACCTCTCCCAGGATCCAAGGAATAAAGGTTCAGCCCCAAATGAATCAATGAGGCTTGCTGTCTTCTGGCCTCCCAGGCCCACCGGCCTAAAGAAATGAGTGACGGATTAGCACAGTCTATGTATCCAGTTTGCCCTTTGCCCTGACCAATAATGACTTACCACCAGAGATTTTCCAAGTGTGGCAAAGTTGTGAATAATTTGATAGCTAATCAAAGCAAGTACTGCTATTGACCATAGAAGAGTAGCTGAGTTCAGCCCAAGAGGAAACTGCTTTTTTTTTTTCCCACCCCAGCCCTGGGTCTTGAATCTAGGTCCTTGGCTTATTATTTATTTATTTATTTATTTTAAAGAGAGGAAGGAAGGAAAGGAGAGGAGAAAGAAGCATTTAACGAAGGAAGGAAAAGGAGGAAGAAACATTTTTATTTACTTGTTCATTCTTGGTTTTCACCCTGGCCCTGGGTGAACCGTGGTTGTTGGGCCTTCCATGGTCTGCATGCATGGTCTCAGTCCCCAGAGCAATAAAGGTGCACCCCCAGGGGAAACTACTTTGATAGAAATCTAAGTGTTAGGAATGTGGGGACAGTGGATCTGTAAGTTATACAGGTCCTAAAAATATACTTGGAGAATGATCTTCCAAAGACCAAGAAAAAGAAAGAAAGAAAATCTTAAGCCAGAAGAAACTGAAGTAGTAAAGCTGAAGGGAAAGAACCTGCTTTTGACAACCTCAGATCACCAAGCAAATATGAAGAACAGATGTACTCCCTGGAAGAGTAGTGGTTAGGTCTGCTGCCTCTAAGTGAGCAGCCCACCTATGTCCCAAGGAACTGGGTTCATATCCCCTGAGTGGGTGGAACAATCAAGATGAACAACTACATAAAAATAAAAATGTTTCTCCCTTCTCTGTCTTCCTGCCTGCCTGGATCTTTTCTTTAGAACCAACCAACCAACCAACCAAGAAAGTATGTCCCAGTGAACTAGCAGTTAGATCAGCTGCCACCTGGGGATTGTAGTCCATGAACATCCCAAGGACTTCACTTCGCATCCTGGGTCCAGGGGGAACAACCAGTGTGAACAATGAAATAAAAATAAAATAAAATGCTTCTTCCTCCTTTCTCTTCTTGCCTGTACCTTTCCTTTAAAACACACACACACACACACACACACACACACACACACACAGTTGAAGAACAAAATACATGGAGACCCATGTCCCTCAGGATCACATAATTCATGATGCCCAAGGAGAAAGAAAAGCATGTATTTCAGCTATGAGGAAGAAGTTAGTGATTAAAATTGAATCTTATTATGTAAAGATAATTCTTTTATTTTATTTATGTATTTTTTAGAGTACCAAGTCCAGTTGGGACTAAAGATTGCTGCTAGAATTTGAATTTGTGGCTCAGGCGACTGAGACAACTGTGATGTGGACAGTGTAAAGCCCAGGGACCCAAGTTCTCAACCTGGGGCTGGTGATGGCACCAGGGTGGGGGTGGGGCTGTACAAAATAGACAAAAATACTTCTTCTTCCTCTTCCTTCTTTCCTTCCTTCCTTCCTTCCTCCCCTCCTTCTTCTTCCCCCTTGGCTAGTCATCTGTTTTCTTTCAGCTTTAATTTTATTGTGAAATTAGAGGAGGAGGAAGATAGTATGTATTTTGAGGTTAATATCATATGGAGGCACACCCTGGTGGAGTAGGGGCTTACAGTCCTCATACATCCCAATGTCCTCCTTCCTTTCTTCCTTCCTCTCTTTAAAAAAAGAAAAGAAAATCATGAAGGAGAGAACTGGTGACAAGCTAACTCTAACAGATACTACTATTATAAAATCTGTTTTAAATATATATGAAAAAGAGAATCCAGAAATAGATCTAAATATATATGATAATTTGATAGATTAAAAATACTATTTGAATTCATTAGAGAAATGTGTTATCTCTTATAAATAGTGCTGAAACAACTGACTGTACATCTAGAGAAAAAAATTAAATTTAATCCTTATTTAATACCAGATGCAAAAAAATTGTGATTAAAAACTTTGTAAACTTGATTTGGTGGAGGGCAGTGTGTCGACATATATATGAGGAATGGGGAACCTATACATGTGAGTTTATTTTAATGTGTAAAAATTTTTTTAAAAGGCTAAAAACTTTATAAAAGTACTTTATAAAAACTTTATAAAAAGTACAGAAGGAAATTTAGGCATATATATATATATATATATATATACATCTGCACATATATGTGGATGTATACACATGTACATATACATATGTGTGTGTGTATATATATATATACATATGTATATACAAGTTAATGGTTATGTAACCTTTAAATCAAGACCAGAGTCCCAGGAAATAAAAAATATTTAACAATACCCCCACAAAAAATTCCATAAGCAAAGTCAATGGATAATTAAAAAGTTGAAAACACTCCTGCAAAACAAAGGATTCATAAAGACTAAGAATTTTAAAACATAATGCTTTTGCCATTTAGTAACAAGAAAGACAAACAACACATAGAAACGTGGACAAAAAAGTGGACAAAAGATATGAATGGACAATTCACAGAAGAGCAGATCCAAATGACAAGAAAGTTTATAAATAGATGCTCATCTTCCCGGAAGTCAGGGAAATGCAAATTCGAGCACAATGCTCTCATTTATACCTCTCAAACTGGGAAGAATTAGAGTTGTAATGCCTACTGATGACAGTGGCATAGGGAAGAAGGACTCTTCTGTTGAAGGAAACAGGAATTTTGGTAACCTTTCTGAAAGCTATGTAGAAATATCCATTATACTTTAAAAGGCATATACTCTTCAACCAAGGAAGCCCATTGCTAGGAATCTATATAAACATACTACAAGTTTACAATGCTTGTGTGTTTATTTTGTTCTGTTCTAGGCACACTAATATGGTATCTCATTTAATCCTCACAACAGCCTTATGAGGTGCTACTATTATCCTACGGCATAGAGGTATCAGGTGACTCGCTCAGGGTGACACAGATAATAAATGAAAAGCTTTGTCTCAAATCTATGTTGTCTGAATGAAGGCCTATATTCCCAGTCACCAATGGAATCTTTCTTATGTAAAAGAAATAAAAGCGCCAGTGTATGGGGATTTAAGCACAAGGGTGCATAATGAAGCATTGTTTCTAATGACAAAAAGCAAGGAGAAAATCATCTTTAGAAAATCTTAGAAAAAACTGAGTCATTCCAACAATGGAATAGTATGCAACCATGAAAAAGAATCTGCAGTGGGAATGTAAATTAGTGCAACCCTTTTGGAAAGCAGTATGAAAATTCCTCGAAGAAAATAAAACAACTACCACTTGATCCAGCAATCCCATTTTTAGGTATATAGCCAAAGACAAAAAAAAAAAAAAAAAAAACCCCAGTAATTAGCAAAGATAGTTGTACTGTTGGCAAGTGCTTGGGTCAAATCTCCTTCAAACTACTTGTTGGCAAAATTCCAAAGACATTAGAAAACTTTCATGTTCTGAGCAATGGAGAAAATGGACTTGGTTAGAAAGGGACTGGCTTTCACAGAAATCTTCCAAGATGTATGTACCAGGGTGGTGGCTTCACAGGCCACAATATGGGCACATCTACTTATGAGGAGACTCTGATGATGAAAAGTTCATCCTGAAGCATAGGGTCCTGGCATCTTGTCCATGGCAAATGGTTTCGTTTTTCATCTACATCGCTACTCAAGAATGAGTGGTGAAGATGGCAAGCATGTGGTCTTTGGTGAGGTGGAAGAGGACTTGATCCTTGGGAGGTGTTGGAGCTAACTGCTGGTCACATTGTTAACCCCCCCCCCCCCCCTCTTCTTCCTCTTTTTTTTTTTTTTTTTTCCCAAAGGAAAGGTGTAGGCGGGAATGAAGGCAAGTAGGAAGGCAGGAAGAGAGTGGAGGAGGAAAGGTTTATTTATTTTTACTTTCTTGCTCACATTGTTCCCCACAGCCCTGGGTCTTGAATCTGAGACCTTAGGATGTATGTGGGACTGCTCCCAGGTTGTACTACTAAACAGCTAGGCCACTAAGGCGCACCTCTTAACTATTTTTTAACCATTCCTTCTGTAGCTCAGGAGAACATCCCTTCACTCCCATTTGTTTGAAATATCCTGCAGTCTTTGCGCCCTCACTGCAGTTCCTTGGGTTCCATATTTTCCTTATTTCCCCCTCCAAGTCCAGTTGGATTGCAGAGTAAAGTTTGTAATTATGAAATTAAAAAAACAAAAAATAGCAAAGGAAAGAGAGTAGCAGGGAGTTGATATTTGAGTTGGGTGCTAGGCAAGTAGGGATCCTTGTACCATTATCTTTGCATTTCTAAATTTGAAAATTTTATAATAAAGCATTTGAAAGGGTATAGAGTGGAGGAAGCTTGTCCTGGGCAGAATAGAGCTCATAATGTTTTTTTAAAAAACAATGATATAGCAGTCAACAAGTATTTCAGACTGAATGTTTTTGTGTACCCCCTCAAATCCATGTATTGAAGCCCTCACCCCCAGCATAGTATTTGGAGATTGTATCTTTGGGAGATAATTAAGTTTCAATAAAATCATGGGGTAGGGCTCTCATCTTTATAAGAAGAGGAAGAGGTGTGCTCTGGTGGTTTAGTGGATAAGGCCACCAGACATAGTGCATATACATCCCAACGATACGGGTTAGTGTCCCAGGGATGGGGGAGAACCACCAAGATGAACAACTAAATAATGAAAATATGCTTCTCCTCTCTCTCTCCTGACTGCCTTCCCATTCACCTTCATTCCTTTCCTTTGGAAAAAAAGAAGAAAAGGAAGAGATTGGAATTTACCCTCTGTGCCATGAAAGGGCACAGCCAGAAGGCAACCTTCTGCAAAAGGAAGAAACTTTTCACAGAAACTGACCATGCTGGGACCTAGGTCTTGTTTTTAAAGGAAAATAACAGGCAGGAATGAAGGCAAGCAGGAAGGCAGGCAGCATGAGAAAGGAGGAAGAAGCGCTTTATGTTATTTAGTTGTTCATCTTGATTTCTTCCCTGGTCCAGGAGAAACAAACCCAGATCCTTGGGATGTATGTGGGTTGTGCCTGCCAAAGACTGTGAACTTAACCACTAAACCACAGGGCATGCTAACTTACTAAGAGAGTAGATTTTCATCAAAAGAAAAAAAATTGTAACTATATGTGGTGATGGATGTAACTAAATTTATTGTGGTAATCATTTCACAATACATATCTATAGCGAATCATTAGGTTGTATACCTAAGACTTCCACACTATTATGTCAATTGTATCTCCATAAACATTTTTGAAAAAAGAATAAAAGATATCCAAACAGAAAACAAGAAAAGAGTTGTGAGAAATGCATTTCTGCTGTTTAAGCCACCTACTCTTTGCTGCCCTGTGATGGCCGTCTGAACTGAGGCAACCGGTGACCTGGAACTGAGCAGAGGAGGTGCTTAGAAGTGACTTTGTAATTCAGTCAAGGGCTTGTGATTTGAAGGCCATGAATGCAGTATCCATAGCCACCAGAACCCTGACATTTTCCTCTACGTTCTTAGAGGAGGCTTGGTTCTTGATTTCTGCTTTTCTTCTCTTTACCACTGGGTGTAGCTAGATGGCAGAACAGGAGGAACCTACTGGTAAAATCCTGCCAAGAGTTGTTTCATCACACTTGCTCTAGATGTATTCCAAAAATGCTCCCTCACAGATCTGGAGGATAGGAATGGCATCTTGGGATAGGAAAGGGGTTATCAGTGGAAGGATCAGAGTTGAAGGAGGACATCTAACTTTCAGCCTCCTTCTTTTGATCCATTTTCTGATTTTCTCCCTGTCACTTCAATCAGCCTGATGTAAGTTCCAAGGGAGGGATTGCAGGTAAATAAATTGCTTGCAGACTTTTGATGGAGTTAGGAAGACCAGTCAATAAGTCTGTCATTGCCTATATCTCAATTCAGACTTATTAAATTAGAATAGATGGGGCAAATTCCCTAGGTGATTATTATAGGCACTAAAGATTAAGAACCACAGATTTATACCATTTTCTTTGGTTACTTTCAGACAGCAAGCTTATAGACCTTGAAACTTGTCTCTTCATTAAGTTCTATTTGATTTACTTGTCGCCTAGCTAGATTGCTGATTACTGTCTCTACCCCAAAACAGTAGACTGAAAAATCCTTTCCACCTTTAGGAAGTCCTAAAGGTGATTCAGCTTCCAATTTCAATGAGGAGTCATCTTTAAAATGAATTCAGGATTTAGAAGAATAAGTTACTTTCCCTTCTCCCATAACTTTATCCCCAATGTATGAAAGATGCAAAGAGATACCTGTCCCTTGTTCTCAGGGAAGATCGAGCATTGCCTATGGCAACCATAGATCACTTGAGATTTACTGTGGCAGTCTCCCTAAGTGGCCATGGCAACCATCTTTGTAGGGGCTCTTAAGTGAGTAAAGGCTATGGAAGATCTAGCTCTATTACTTGCCAGCTACCACCTGCTTCTCACTTGCTTGGGAGGCATAAGGGACTCAGAACAATCTATTCACTTGCGGGAGAGCTCAGGGTTCTCTGTCTCCTGTGTTGTCCCTGGGGCAGGGCAGAACACAGAGATAACTTTCTTTGGAAAAAGCAGAGACAGCTGCTCTGGAGAGAGGCAAGTAGCAAAAATTACCTGCCGGGGGACTGGCTGCCTAGCTCTTAGTCTGGCATTAAAAAGAACTATTTTCAAACTCTGTTGCCACTTTGGGATTTTGGGAAATTAATAATTGAATGTTTGCCTTATGACTCATGGAGTAAGAGGCTCCTTTCAAACATTTATCGTGGCTGGTGACCAAGAGACAGTTTCAACGGCCGCCTCCTCTGTGAGATCAGTGATTTCAGTTTGCTGATCATTTTTATTATCTGGAATAACTTGGTATTACAGGAACATATGCTCACTTTTGGGGGCTCGATTATTAATGTAGGCTCCCCAGCGGTCTGCAAATTGCCCTTTCTCAATGTTTCTGGTAGCTCCCTAACATTCTCCGTCTCCTCGAGGCCCACGGTGCTAATATCCACAGAGCTGTTGCGTGGATCTGGTCCACTGACCATACCGTGTATCAGGCTGCCTACTATGGGCATTTCTGCTGGGGACTGCCACTGTTCTGAAGGGAACAATCACAGTGCTGTCTTCAGTTATTGCCCTCTGTAGGCTGGTACTGCCATGACTCTTCACTCTTTCTCATAGTGGTCGTGTCTTTGCCCCTGCCCTCCCCCTTTTCCCTGTCTACTGGGGAGCAAAGAGACACATGGCTGTTGTAGGAGAAGACATGATTTCTCTCACTTTTTTTTTCTTTTTAAAGGAAAGGAATGAAGGCGAGTAGGCAGGCAGGCAGGAGAGAGAGGAGGAAGCAGCATTTTATTTTCATTTTCATTTAGTTGTTCACACTGGTTGTTTCCCCCTCGGCCTGGTACTCAAACCCAGGTGTATGTGGCCTGCTTGTTTGAAGGTGGCTGACCAACCTGCGGTCCACCAGGGAGCATTTCTCTCTCTCTCTTTAATTTTTTTTTTTTTTTTAAGAGAAAGGAAGCAGTTAGGAAGGAAGAGAGAGGAGAAAAAAAAAATTTATTTATTCAGCTGTTCGCATTAGTTGTTCCCCTCGGCCTGAGGTCATTATGCCCAGGTTCTTGGGCTGTGTGTGGACCACAGGGCATAGAGAAAGGAAGAGAAGGAAAATATTGTTGTTCATTGTCATCTTTCACTCTGGCCCCAGGTCTCAAACCTGGGTTCTTGGGCTTTATGTGACCTTCACACCAGTGTCTCAGCCACCTGAGCCACAAGGCTCACTCTTTTGTGTTGTACACACACAGAGTTCCACACATTTGAACCCCAATGTGTTATGGAATTAGAGAAATGGATCTTCCAATGTCTACATAAGACCTGTCTTTCCTACTGACGTGCATACCTGGCACTGTGCGGTTATCCTGGAAAGAATTCTCAGGAGACGCCTTGTCCCAATACCACGTGGCAAGTTTATTAGAAAACAACTAAGCAGAAGTGACACATGCAGTTTAGTGTCACAGGAGCAAGAGAGTGAGCTGATAAAATGAAGTCTCTTATATAGCGGAGGAACAGACCTCCCTTTGGGAGTACCCAGGGGTCGAAGCTCTCACAGGAGTCAGAGTTCAGGGTTGGGGGATCACTAGGAGATGTGTCCCCAGTTCAGGTTGCTAGGGAAGGATTACAGGTTTTCCACCCAGTCCCTTCTCTCCTGTCCCTCATCACTATGAGGCCTGGATCTTCAGATAAGGGGTTGGGCAGTGCTGCATTTGAGTAATAATGACCACAGTCCAGACTGATGAGCAAGGCACTTGGTGAGCCTGTCATGCCTGTTCCCACATTCTCCTAGATCTCTCCTGCAAGGAGGCGCTGTAGGCTTCTTGCAAATTAACTTCCTTAAAGCCATCCTAACAACAGGGCACACCCAGTCATACCTGAGTTATCTGCACTGGACAAGATAAGATCCCTGTGTATCCTTGAGCTACCCTAAAGGTGTTTAGTGTTTGTAAGTTTTCTGTCTACTGAGAGGGTCTTAAGACACTTGAGATGGCAGACCATGCTTTCCTCTTCTGTATCTGTAACACCATAGACAGGGAACTAACCCAACACTAAACAAAGCAACGAAACAACCATTTTTGGTTTACAAAGTACTTTTGTAAATGTTATCACATTTAGTTCTTACAATTGCCCAGTGGTTAGGTTATTGTTCTCATTTTGCACAGAAGACAGCCAGCACTGCCCAAGGTCACCAAGATCCTCAGTGGAGCTCCGTCTTGAACCACCTCTAATTTACCGATGCTCACGTCTGTTTGCACTACCCCACTACGGGCTCGCCAGGGACTAACTACCGTGCTCAGACTCTCAGTATAGCAGCAGCCTTCCCTCTGTTGATCGCTCTTCATCCCTCAAACCCAGGCAGAAAGTGTGAAAGACAACCAAGGACATTCTTCTTACCTTTTCAACTTGCCTTCTTATAGTTGGGGTCTTTTCTTGCTCAGGACTCTGAGGCCTTATTAGGAACTGAATGTTTGTGTCCCCCTAAAATTAGATTAACCACCATTTTTAGAATTGAAGTTAGGACCTGTGTGTGTGTGTGTGTGTGTGTGTGTGTGTGTGTGTGTGTGTATGTGTGTGTGTGTGTTCAGGTGCTGATAGGAGGGGAAGTTTAGGCAGGCACAGTACGATGGGTGGAGGATGTTCAACTGGGACAATCTTGGTCAAACCAGGGCATATGGTAGCCCTTCCTAGAACTCATATATTGAAGTCTTAGCCCCCCAATGTGATGATATTAAGATGGGCCATTTGGAAGGTGATTAGGGTTAGATGAGGTCATGAAGGTGGGGTCCCCATGATGACATCAGTGCCCTTAGAAGAAGAGGAAGAGATGAACCCTGGTGGAGTAGTTATTTGGTCTACTGCCTCTCCTCTGGCCAAAGCACAAGCCACATACATCCCCAAGACCCAAGTTCGTGTCCTGGACCGGGAAGAACAACCAAGACTTACAACTAAATAAACATAAAGTGCTTCTTCCTCCTCTCTCTCCCTGCCTGCCTGCTTGACTCCATTCCCGCCTGTGCCTTTCCTTTCAAAAAATGGGAAGAGGAAGAGAGGCCAGAACTCTCCAACGCTGTTTCCTTCTGCCAGGTAAGGACAGACGGATGTCAATCATCTGCAAGCCAGGAAAAGGCCACTCTTGTCCTGGGACTGAACTGACTAGTACCTTGATCTTGGATTTCTTAGTTTCCAGAACTGTGAGAAATAAATTCCTGTGTTTAAGCCCCCTGCTTCTCAACCCTGGTCTATATATTTTGTCATGGCAGTTGGGGCTGACTAACACAGACCTTGTTGTCCCTTCTGTCTTTATCTTTGACACCAGATCTCTGGCCTGTCATAATTGGGGAAAGGAAAGGGTTGCTCGTTGCCTTTTTGGTCCTTTTTAGTTTGTTTCTAGGCTTTTCTCATGTGCTTCTGGGAGGAAGCAGCATGAAGGCAAGAGTGCTGGCTTCACCAGGAAAAGGTCAGAAGCTGTAGCTTGAGATTTGAACACTGTGAGCCCCGACAAGTCCTCTAGTGTCTGCAGTTCCCAGGTGGATAGCTTTAACTCTTCGAGGCTCTGCTTTTCTCGGCTGCAACACAGGGGACTGAGACAAAATCCAGGAACTTCTCAGGTAAAAAAATGTTCTGATTTTATTGATTTCTTTTTTTTTTTTTTAAAGAGAGAGGAAGTAAGGGAGAGGAAGAAGAAGCATTTTTAAGGAAGGAAGAGAAGGAAGAACTTTTTGTTTTGTTTTGTTACCCCCCTCCCCCCACCCCACCACCCCCCTCATAAACCTCTATCCTTGGGCATTACATGGTCCATGTCCCAGCACCCCCGGCCCCATGGCTTAGGATCACCAAGGTGAGCCCTGTTTATACTGATTTGAATTGACATCTGTGCTTTCAGACCCTTGACTACCTATTATTCCTCTATCAACTGCATTCAATCTAATCCTCTTCTTAAGTCTTGATCACATATTGCATTGTCTGATGCCCGTCTAGGTGCCCTAAAATACACCCAAGGTTATTCCCCGGGGAAAGAGAATGTTTGCTGCAAGATTAACTACTGCATCACATGGTCTTTGTGTGTTTCTTAATTTTTTTAAAAGCGAAAGTGCAGGCAGGAATGAAGGCAAGTAGGCAGGCAGAAAGAGAGAGGAAGAAATACTTTATTAAGACCGGGGTGTACAAGACCACTGACCTATCAGGGTGCTCCAATTTTTATTTATTTATTTATTTATTTATTTATTTATTTATTTATTTATTTATTTATTTATTTATTTTAAGGAAAGGTGCGGGCAGGAATGAAGGTGAATAGGCAGGAAGGCAAGAAGAGAGAGGAGGAAAAAGCGACTTTATTTTTATTTTTATTTAGTTGTTCACACTAGTTGTCTCCCCTGGACCTGAGACTTGAAAGCAGGGGTGCGTAACTTGTTCCTTTGAAGGTGATTGACCTAATCACTGCTCCACCAGGGTGTACCTTTACATTTTTTTAAAGAAAGGAAGGAAAGTAGTCTGAGGAAAAGAAGCATTTTTATGTATTTTGTTTGTTTCCTTCCATTCCCTCCCACAACCCCCAGCACACACATTGGTTATGAGCTAGGTCCTTGGACTTTACAGGGTCCACACCCCAGATGTCTCAGCCACCTGAGTCACAAGGATGCCTCCAGTTTCTTAATTTTTAAGAGCAGCTTTTCCAAGATAGGATGTTTATTTCAGAGAATCTAGCTCATGTACACAATATAGGGTGTTTTTATGGCTTGTTGATATATATAACTTGAAGTCAAGAGATCTGGTTTGTTTTGCTTTGTTTTGGGGTTTTCCTTTATCTGCTGCTGCTGCTGCTGCTGCTGGTGTGTGTGTGTGTGTGTGTGTGTGTGTGTGTGTGTGTGTGTGTACACACATGTGTCAGCTTGCCTTCTGGGGTTTATCTGTTTGTTTCATTATATTCCACATATGAAACCATCTTCTACTTCTCTTTTTCTGTCTGACTTATCTCCACTTCCATACAGACTGTTGCAAAGGGCACACCTTCATCTTTTTCAGTAGTTGCACAGAATTCCATTGAGTATAGACTCCACAGCTTCTGTACTCAGTCATCTGTTGCTGGGCATTTAGGCTGTTTCCATATCTTGCTTATTGCAAATTGTGCTGCTGTGAACACAAGGGTGCAGGTATTTGTTTCTGATTAGAGATTTTGTTTTCTCTGGGTATATATCTAGGAGTGGGATTGCTGGATCAAATGGTAGTTCCTGTATTTTATTTGAGTCATCTCTATACCGTTTTCTAGAGAGGTTGCACTAATTTACATTCCAGCGTAGGAGGGTCCTTTTTCTCTACACCCCTCCAACACCTGTTGTTTCTAGTCTTTTGATATAGATCATTCACATGAGTATGAGGTGGTATCTCATTGTGGTTTTTATTTGCGTTTCTCTGGTGATGAATGTATAGAACATTTTTTCATGTTTCTGTTGGTCATTTGTGTGTCTTTAGATAGGTGTCTATTCAGTTTTACCCATTTTTTTTTTTTTAGTGGGTCATTTATTTTTGTTGTTGTTGAGGTGTGTGACTTTTATATATTTTGGAGATTAAGCTCTTCTCTGATGTATGTTGTGTGAATATCTTCTCTAATTCGGTGAGTTATCCCACTACTTTGATGTGCTGTGTGTAGCCGTGATGTGCCATTTTCTCTGGAGACCCTAACTTCTTTCCATTCTTCTTCTAGCTTGACTCTACCAGGGGTGGGGAAATAAACAAAAGAATATCATTCTAGTTCTTTCCTCAATTCATGCTCCAAACACCATTCTCTAGGAGATGTAATTCATCATCTCTCTTTAGGTCAGTCAGATACTCTGAACAGCTGGTCCTGTAGGTGCCTCTCTGCTGCTGTGAAACAGCAGCTTTAGGGGAACATATTTTCAACGTCACCCCCACCCCCAAGTCATCAGGGTACTGAGTAAACAAGAAAACATAGAGCTGCTGAAAATAATTCAGCCCATGAGACTATCTCCAAAATGAGACTGAAATCGACAACACTTGAGGTCTATCAGCAAGGGATAGACAAGAAATAAGCAGACATCGCTACTGCCCCTGAGCCAGCAGAGCTTTTAATAACCATGAGGGATTCTTCTGAGACTCTAGGGCATGATTTGGATTTCCCAGGAATCACTGGGATCAGCTGTATGTTCTATTTAAATTGTTGCCTATAGTGTGGGATTTATATCTTTGAGAGCCCTTGTTCAGTAAAATCGATGAATGGAAATGCAGAGAAGTTTTATTTTTACTGTGAAAGTTTCCCTCCCTAAGATGTTTCTAATACATTTGTCCTTTCCTGCAGTTTGTGCTCTTTATAGAATTAAAATCAATTCTGATTCCACATTCAACAGGTCAAAAAGTATTGTTGATCTTAACCTTCTCCACTGGCTTCCCTGAAAGTGTCTCTTTTTACAAAGACCCTTGGTACTTAGATGCAACACTTGATAATATTTCTCCCTTCTGGAGTCAACTCCTTTTAGCTGGGTCTCCATTGGTAGAGAATTTCCTTCTGATGAGTTTTTTTTTTTTTAATTAAAAAAATTAACACCTCTATGAGATATAATTCACAACCATAAAATGCACCCTTTTAAAGTTACAATTTAAAGGATTTAGTGTATTATCAGACTTGTATAATCATCACCACAATCTACATTTCAGCTATTTTCATCACCTTAAGGGAAACACTGCTCAGTAGTAATCATACCCCATGTCTTCCTGTTCCCCTATTCCATAAACCCTAGTTAACCACTAGTCTATTTCCACTTTCTATTTCTATGGATTTCCCTACTATGCACATTTTGTATAAATGGAATTGTCTAGTGAGTGACTTTTGTATCTGCCTCCTTTCACTTAGCAGTTTTTTGGTTAAGGTCCATTACGTTGTAGCTTTTATCAGCACTTCACTTCTTTTTATTGCTGTACCAAATCCATTGTGTGGATTTACCAAATTTTATTTCTCAGCTTATCAGTTGATATACATTTGGACTGCTTTTGCTTTTCCGCTGTTGTGAGTAACACTACTATGAATATGTAGGTACAAACCTTTTTGTAAACACAGGGATATATCTCGGAGTGGGAATGGCTGGATCATATTGTTTGACTGAGGATCTGCCAAGGTGTTTTTTTCAAAGTGGCTGCAGTCTTTTATATTCCCACCAGCAATATATGAAGGTCCCAATTTCGCTGCATCCTCACCAACTCTTGTATTGTGTCTTTTTACTTTTAACCATTCTGATGGTTATGAATTGGTATCTTACTGGATTTTTTGTTGTTGTTTATTGTTATTTTTTAAAAGAAGGAAAGGAAAGGAGGAAAAAAAATTTTAAGGACGGAAGTAAAGAAGGAAAGAAGGGGAGGAAGCTCTATTTATTTATTTTTTTTATTTTGATTGCTCCCCCAGGTTCTGGAGAAGTTAGCACCTGAGCCACAAGCACATGCCTTCTTATGTGTGTGTTTTAAGCACTTTATTTTATATAGTCGTTCATTTTAGTGGTCTCCCACTGGCTCTGGGATGTGAACCAGGATGTGTGTGAACGCGCCAGCCGACAGTGGCAGCCAGCTGCTGCTCCCCCAGGGTGCGCCTATGCTTTTTTTTGTTTTTTTAAGGGGACGATGCAGGCAGGAATGACAGTGAGGAGGCTACCAGGCAGGAAGAGAGAGGAGGAAGCATTTTATTGATTGTCTTTAGTTGTTCATCTTGGTTGTTCCTTCTTGCCTTGGGATGCAAACCCAGGACTTTGGGATGTATGTGGATTAACCCTGGCCAAAGGCAATAGACCCAATAGCTACTCCAACAGAGCACACCAACCTTATTATGTTTTGATTTTAATTTCCCTAATGAC
Source organism: Solenodon paradoxus (assembly GCA_004363575.1). Taxonomy (NCBI): domain Eukaryota; kingdom Metazoa; phylum Chordata; class Mammalia; order Eulipotyphla; family Solenodontidae; genus Solenodon; species Solenodon paradoxus. The sequence continues at coordinate 24,239 of RJWH01000978.1, forward strand.
TAATGGTATTGAGCATATGCTCTTGTCAAAGTAGTCACATGTATATCTTCTTTGAAGAAATGTCTATTAAATGTTTTGTTGTTTGAATTGAAAGTTAATGAAATTATTTTGAAACATATGCAGGGTTACAGAACACCCAATCTGAAAACCATTTATGGCATTTACACTTTCATTTCTGAATAGAGACAGAAGGGCCCAGATAGGAGCAGGGGTTTGCCAAGGACACTTAGTTAATGAGGGGTAATGTCTTTGCTCTGCATTTGCTCTCAAGGGTGACATTTGGCCAAGCATGGAATCCTGAAGACAGCAGATCTACTGGGAGCTCAGGAGAGTCCAGGAAACCCAGCTCCATCCAACCCTACGTCAAATAGATGTAGCACCGGCAGCAAAGGACCTCCACGTGATAAGGATGTAGTAGCCCCACTTCTTCCTGGGCCTCCCAGAGGGAAGGCTGTGGCCATCTCATCCACATCTGTAGGTTCACTCTGGTGGAGTAGCGGTTAGTTCAAACACCTCTGAAGGAGCAAGCCATATACCCCTGGGTTTGAGTTCCAGTCTGAAGGGAAACAACCAGTGTGAACAACTAAATGAAAATAAAAGTACTTCCTCCTCTTCTCTCTTCCTGCCTGGTCGCCTTAATTCCTACCTGCACCTTTGAAAAAAATAAAGGAAAAGAAAAGCTATTCTTTCCCCATTGAATTGTCTTGATGTTATTGTGAAAAATCAATTGACCCTAAATATAAGTGAAGATTTATTTCTGAACTCTCACGTTTATTCCATTGAGCTATATTTTATGCCTTGGAGTCCCCACATCTCTGCAGATAAAGTGCTCAAGCTAAACTCAGATTTGAGGACAATTCTAGAACACCAGTCATGTCTGCCTGAATCATTAGCAGAGAGAATATACACTTTAGAATAAAAGCTCCCTATCTTTCTCTTGCTTTATTTTTGCCAGTATGTACTGAGTGCTAAAAGGTTCCAGCTCTATGTTAGATTCTGGGCATTTGAAAATGAAATAATGAAGAAATTCCCTGGGTATAAAGAGTCCATGGTCTCAAGGAAATCACAATTTAATGGGAGACAATTATTTATTGAGGAAATATTAATTGAGTATCATGTTTGGCACAATATTGAGTGACGTATATAGAATGTGAGGAAAACAGATTCGTTCCCACTTATTTGTGTGTTGTTATCTAATGAGACAGAGAGTCATTCATGGAATGTGAGTTAGACTGCTAAAAATGCTACCAGTGTAGCGCACCCTGGTGGAGTAGTGGTTAAGTTGCTGCCTCTGGCTGGCACAGTCCCATACATACTAAGGACCTGGGTTCATATTCTAGAACTGGGAGAACAACCAAGATGAACAATTAAATAAAATAAACAAATGCTTCTTTCTCCTCTCCCTTGTTTACTTGATACTCTCTTTCATTCCTGCTTATACCTTTCCTTAAAAAAAAAACTATAGTAGAATAATAATGAGAATAATAATATTAGCAATAATTTATACAGCATCGATTATGTGCCAAGCACCAGTCAAATGATGCAGAGTGGCTGGATGGATTAAAAAAACATAATCCAATTTTCTGCTGTATTCAAAAAACCCACCTTCTTTCAAAAGGCTCAAATTCAGTGGCTGGAAGACAATCTTACAACCACAAAAGAGCAGGAACACCTATACACATATTACAGATGTCCATCTAAAAAGCATAACAAAAGGCAGAGATGGACATTATATAATGATTAAAAGGTCAATTCAACAAGAAGACATAGTGATTATTAACATATATGCACTGGATGAATGAACATTACAATATATGAAGAAAGTATTAGACTGATGAGACACACTGGCAGCAACACAATAATAATGGATGACTTCAACACCCCACTTACAATAATGGACAGATCAATTAGGCAGAAAACTAACAGGGAAAAAGCTGCTTTAAATGACCATCTGCAACAGATAGATCTAATAGACACAGACTGATCACTTCACCCAACAACTACATATTTCACTTTCTTCTCAAGTGCACATGGAACATTCTCAGGGATAGATCATATGTTGGGACACAAAACATCTCTCAACAAATTTACAAAGATTGAAATCATACCAAGCATCTTCTCTGACCACATGGCTTAAAACAAGAAGTCGATCACAAAAAGAAAGCTGGACAACTCACATTAATTGGAAACTAAACAATATGATCCTGAGTGACTCTTGGGTAAAAAAGGGAATCAAAGAGGAACTTAAAAATACCTAGAGACAAATGAGAATGAAGACATGAACTACCAGAATCTATGGAATGCAGCAAAAGCAGTACTAAGAGGAAAGTTTATTACAATCCAGGCCTAGCTCTAGAAATAAGAAAAATGGCAAATAATTAACCTAACTCTACATTTAAAACAACCTCAGACAGAAGAACAATTAAAGCCAAAAATCAGCAGAAGAAAGGAAATAATCAAAATTTGACCAGAAATAAATGAAATAGAAAACAAAAAGACAACCCCAATGATAAATGAAACCAAAAGTTAGTTCTTTGAAAAAATAAACAAAATTGAAAAACCATTGACTAGACTCACAAATAAAAAAGGAGAGAAAACTCATAGCTAGAATCAGAAATGAAAGGGGAGAAGTTACAACAGATACCACAGAAATTCAAAACATTTTAAGGGACTACTATGAATAGCTCTATGCCAACAAAATGGACAACCTTGACGACAGGGACAGATTTTTAGAAAAATACAGTCTACCAAAACTGAAACGGGAAGACCTGGAAAACCTGAACAGAAGAACCACAAGCAAAGAAATTGAAGAAGTAATAAAAAGTCTCCCCAAAATAAAAGCCCAGAACCATATGACTTCTCTAATGAGTGCTATCAAACCTTCAGAAAAGAATTAACACCTATTCTTCTCAAACTCTTCCAAAATATTGAATAAAAGGGAACTCTCCAAATACTTTTTATGAGGCTAACATCACACTGATACCAAAAGCTGATAAAATGTCATCAAGAAGGAAAATTACAGATCACTATCTCTAATGAACATAGATGCAAAAATTCTCAACAAAATATTAGCAAACTGAATATAACAATGCATTAAAAAGATCATCCATCGTGACCAAGTAGAATTTTTCCCAGGCATGGAAGGATGGTAAAACTATTTTGCAAACCATACATAAACCTATTAATGTCAGATACCATATCAACAAGAGCAAAGAGAAAAACCACATGATCATATCAATAGATGCAGAAAAAGCTTTTGACAAGCTCCAATACCCATTTGTGATTAAAAAAAAAAAATCCCTCCATAAAGTGGGAATAGAAAGTGCACATCAACATAATAAAGGTCATATATGAAAAACCTACAGCCAACATCGTAGTCAAAGATGAAAAATTGAATGCGTTTCCTCTAAGGTCAGGAACAAGGCAAGGCTGTCACTCTCACCACTGCTATTTAATGTTGGACTGGAGGTCTCGGCCAGAGCAATTAGTCAAGAAAAGGAAATAAAAGGAATCCAAACTGGAAAGGAGGAAGTAAAACTATCGTTATTTGCAGATGGCATGATTATATATAGAAAACCCTAAAAAATCTGTCAAAACTTCTAGAACTCATCAAAGAATACAGTAAAGTGGCAGGCTACAAAATCAATGCACAAAAATCTGTTGCATTTTTTTTTAATGCAAACAATGCACTAGAAGAAAATGAAAACAAAACAAAACAAAATCTCACTGTTTAAAATGGAAGTTAAAATAATAAAATACCTGGGCATATATCTAAAAAAGGAAATAAAAACCTGTACAATGAAAATTACAAGTCCTTCTTAAAATAAAAAGAGGAGGACACAAAGAAATGGAAAGAAATCCCTTGCTAAGGGTTGGAAGAATTAACATTAAAATGACCATCTTATCCAAAGCAATATACAAATTTAATGCAATCCCCATTAAAATCCTATGGGCTTATTTCCAGGAAATAAAACAAAAAAATCTTAAAATGTTTATAGAACAACAAAAGACCCCAAATCACCAAAGCAATTATTAGAACAAAGAACAAATCTGGAAGGATTACACTTCCAGACACTGAACTACATTAAAAAGCAATAATGATCAAAATGGTATTATACTGGAATAATAACAAAGGCACAGATCAGTGGAATGAACTGAATCATCAAAAACTGACCCATTCACATACAGTCTACAACAAAGGAGCCAAAAGCATGCAATGGAAAATGGAAAGTCTTTTCAATAACGGTGTTGGGAAAACTGGACAGTTACATGCAAAACAATGAAGCTAGATCGCTTTCTAACACCATCAGAAAAATTAACTCAAAATGGACTAGAGACCTGAACATAAGACCAGAAACCATAAAGCTCTTAGAAGACAATGTAGGAAAGACTTTCCATGACATCAGTCATAGAGAGGCCTTTGGGAACTCAATTCTACTGTCAACAGACACTAAAACATAAATAAACAACTGGGACTACATCAAACAAAGAAGCTTCTTCACAGTGAAAGAAAACATCACCAAAACCAAAAGGAAACCTACTAACTGGGAGAAGATATTTGCATTTTGTATTTCTGACAAAGGCTTAATATCTAAAATATACAAAGAACTCATAAAACTCAACAACAGAAAAACAGGCAACACAACCAAAAAATGGGAGAAGGAATTGGAGGCACTTTTCTGAGAAGATATACAGATGGCCAACAGGCACATGAAAAGATGTTCCTACTTGCTGGCTATCAGAGAAATGCAAATCAAAGCAACAAGGAGATATCACCTTACATCGGAGAGACTGGCTAGTATCCAAAGTTCTGGAAACAACTAATGTTGGCGAGGACGTGGAGAAAAGGGAACACTTCTGCACTGTTGGTGGAAGTGCAAATTGGTGCAATCCCTATGGAAAATAGTTTGGAGATTCCTCAAAAAATTGAAGATGAAAATCCCATATGATCTTGTAATTCCACTTCTGGGATACAAAAGATACAAAAGCACCCATCTACAGAGATATATGCACCCCATGTTTATTGCAGCCCTATTCACAATAGCTAAGAACTGCAAATTACCTAAGTGCCCAACATGACATGAATGGATAAAGAAGATGTGGTGCATATATACAATGAAATACTACACAGCTCTTAGAAGAGATGAAACCCTGTCATTTGAATCAACATGAATAGATCTACAGGGAATTTTGCTAAGTGAAGTAAGTCAAAAGAAGAAAGATAGATATCAGATGATCTCACTGGTAGGTGGAATGTGAATAGACAAAACAAAGGAATAGATGAAACAAAACCAACCCTTGGACACTTGCAACAAAACTGAGGTCTGAGGTTATTAATAGGGAAGGGGCAACAAATGGTGGCAGAGCTCAGTGGACAGTGGTGAAGAACACTTGTGATTTGGTGGAGGGCATGGTGTGTTCATATGTATCTAAGGAATGGGGAGGTTGTTTTAATGTGTAGAACAACTACGACAATAAAAATTATTTACAAAAAATAAACCAGTTGATTGCCCCAACAGCACCATGACATAGGAGTGATTTTTTTTTTTCCAGAAAAGGGAACTGAGACTCAGAGATGAACTTATAATTGGAAAAGCCCACTAAAAAGCCCAGGCATAACTGTGTAAATCTTGCCCTTTTTACTCATTTTGCTAGTCTGACCTTTATATGCACCAAAAGAAACAGTTTGTTTCAATAATAATAATAATAATAATAATAATAATAAATGAGAATTGACTTTATCCTTAAGAATTCTTTTAAACTGTCTTTTAAACATCTCTGGGGATGGGCCACCCTGATGACCTGGCAGATAAAGCCACCAGATTTAGTCCACATACAGCCCAAGGATCCAGGTTTGAGACCCTGCGTCGGGGTGGATTGGGGGAACCAAGATAAGCAATTAAATAAAAATAAGTGAAAGGCTTCCTCCTCTCTCTTCCTCCATGCCTGTCTATTCACTTTCATTCCTGCCTGTACCTTTCCAAAAAAAAAAAAAAAAAATCTCTGGGGATGACTGGAGACATCCTTTGATGGATCAAACCTACAGTGGCAGACTGTTACCAAAGTCTAAAGTACCATTGTAACTTTAGCCTGCTGTACTTGCTGTTTGGCCATAAAAAAAAGTCTGGCTTCCTGGAGCTGGCTTCTATTTGGATTCCAGCAGTCTGGCTTCTCACAGGGGTTTGTGGTTTTCAACTGCCTGAAGTTTAAATAGAAAGGACTAGCATGCTTTGGTGTAAAAGAAAAGTTGGACATCATGTAATTCAGACCTTTGACCAGCAGGTGTCTCTGCAGACAAGGAAGAGATTTTCTTTTGGTCTCTAAGGTGGAAGATGGATTTTTTTAGTTTAACTGAGGAAAATTGTTGTGGAAATGAACTAAAGGTAGGTCAGCTACCTACAGAAATCAATCTCAATAATGTACATTTTTCTTAACCAATATCTGGGGAAAAATGATAGAAAACTGGAGCAAACCGCAATCTTAATGCACGGAAGCTACTGTAAATGTATTCTTTGTACTATCTTTGAAAACACGAATAGCTGTTAGAGGGTGAGCACTTAGACACAATCCCCAAGGCAGGTGTTGCAGGGAAGATGGCTCTTTAGTCAGGAGCGATGTGGAAATGAAGGGAAAAGAGGAAAGATACTTTTCTGTACATTTAGAGCCAGGGATAAAATCTTCTGAACTAATGTAGACCTTTGAACTGTGTCTTTTTTTTTCTTGTGAAAGATTGTGAAATCCTAGAACTTTAAGTATACATCTATATTCAAGGGAAAGAAAAGGATACAAATATGTCCCCAAATCTTTTTTTTTTTTTTTTTTTGAGGAGAAAGAAGCATTTGAAGAAAAGAAGCACTTTTATTTATTTTTTTGCTTTATTTGTTTTGGTTTTTTCACCCTTGCTCCAGATCTCGAACCCTGTTCTTGGCAAATGTGTCTGAAAACATTGATTAATATTTTTTGAGCACTACACTTTTCATTTAGGACAAATAAACAAAGTATAAGACATTGATTTTATTGAAATAAGTATTAGGGTGTTGATCACAGGGAAACTGAGTGTGCCTCACTCTAAGGGACACATAGGCTGTGAACAAAGTCCTGTGTAACTTTTTAAGAATTTTCTACTAAATATATTTTCTTCCTGAGTCTCCTTACAAATCTAAAAGTATATTTATTTACCTGAGGAAAATATTGATCCCCAATATAATATAATCACATCTCAGAATGCAGAACATCTTTAAAAACCATACTTGACGATGTTTCAGATTATTTAAAGAGCAATCATTAAATAATTATCTCAAAATGCTTAAATCTTGTCTTATAACATATGCCAAGATGAAAGGGTAAGTTTTTTGAAAGGTACAGATAGGAGTGAAGTTCGCAGACAGAGGAGGAAGAAACATATTATTTTATTTCTATTTTAATTTAATTGTTCACACTGGTTGTTTTTCCCCCAGACCCAGGACTTGAACCCAGGGGTATGTGGCCTGCATCCTTCAGAGGCAATTGACCTAACCACTGCTCTACCAGGGCACAGTTATTATTATTTTTTTTAAAGGAAAGGTGCAGGCAGGATGAAGGAAAGCAGGCAGGTAGGTGGGGAGAGAAAGGAGTCAGAAACATTATTTATATTATTTAGTTGTTTATATTGGCTGTTTCCCCCGTCCCTGGGTCACGAACTTGGGTCCTTGGGATATATGTGGACTGTGCCAGCCAGAGGCAGCAGACTTAACCACTAAGCCACCAGCATGCACCTATGTAAGGGTAATTTTTATCTTTTGTAGTTTAGTAGCTTGGAAATTCCAGGAAAATGAGAAATGTGGGCACACTGAAGAGAAAACCCTTACTGAAAGCTCACTTAGTGCCTCTTAAGCCCTGTCCCCAAGATACTTTATAGCATGAGACTATGCACTTATGTTGGTTGCTCAGACCTGTTTCTGGCTACCCAAGGGAAGCATTTGTACTTGACTTGATCTAGAATAAGAGAAGAGGTGAAGCCACACAGCTGATGTGGTAATGCAGAACATTGCAGCCCAAACAAAAAGAAGGAGAACATTCTCTTCAGCTGAAGAACCAGGGCACACAGAGTGTTCATTTGTACCTATATTTCTAGTGATAGCAGAATTTATCACCAGCTAATAATTTCCTTGTTTGGGAAATATGTAAACATTCTATGATGTCGCCTTTGGCATGCAGAATTCCTGAATGATGTTGCTGTTTTACCTGAACACTCATCTCATGGTATCTTCCTCAAGAGATGTCAAATATTGGGTCAATTGTAAAGAGAGTAGTTGACTATTTTCAAGGTCCTGTTGTCTCTGAGCATCTATGGAACTCTGTTGTACTGCTGCCATTTCTTCGGGGCAACTGGTAAACTGTCCTACTGACAGGGAAAGCAGACCTTTAAAATCATAAATGAGCTAATGAATTACATCCACTGCTAATATCACACTCAGGTCAGACCTCAGGGCTGCAAGGTTTTGCAGCAAGAAGTTTCAAAGGGACTATCGTCACCATCAAGAATGTTTTGGCTTGCCCTTTTCAAACTCCAGAAACAAGACACAGTGACATTATGTAGGAAAATGGTTCATGTTCATGTCTGAATCTCACTTTTGCTTTTCCAGGAAAGGGTGAGGTGATTATAGTGGCTCATTGAGAGCTGAGTGGTGACCAGTTCTCTGCCTCTACCCTGCACTATGGGGGCTCCCAGAATTCAGCGCCCCAAGCCGCTCCTCAAGTCTGTCTGGGTCAGATGGAGACCTGTTTTCTAAGGGCAGCAAAACTCCAACACGCTAAGAGGGAGTTTTCATGGCACTATTTACAAGTGAAGCCATCATGGTACTTCTTCATTTGTAGCTGTTGTTCTTGACCTTGACCTTCGGTGACTACTCTGTCCTGCTCTCAAGAACTGTCAAAGTCCTCTTCTTCCTTTGGTCAAAACTGAGCTCAGCCACCCTGGGCTTCCTGGAGAAACCACTTTTCTGGTGGGATCTCACCTTGACAGGATTTGTAATCCAGGGTGGTGGTGGGGACGGGAACCTCCGGGCATGACTCCTAGTTCTACCACGTTCTAGCTTTATGACTCTGGCCAATTCCCTTAATCCCTTTGTACCTCATTTTCTTTATCTGCAAAATGGGGATAATAATATAATCCTCTCATAGGGTGATTGAATATTAAGTGAGTTTACCTATATAAACTGTTGAGCATTTTGCCTGGCAAATTGCTATTCTTGACTGTGAGTTCCTCCTCAAACCTAACCCAGTCCTTGGCACTCAATAAATCCATACTAAATGCATCTTAACTGTTTTCCTTTTTTTCCCTGATGGTCTTTGATGACTCCTCTTCCCAGTTTAATATATTCTCATCTAAGACACTCCTGTAGGGAGATCTCCAGTAAAGTCTTTATCCAAGTCTCCACAATACACATCATCCACTGGCCTCGATCCACACAGACAGGGAGCATAAATGACATCACATGGCATATACATCTGGTCACTGCTAGGGACAAGAGCTATTTTCCTCTTTTCTTTGGAAATTAGATCAATTCTCCATTTTCTAGTTTCTCCCCAGAGGATTCTTTGTTTTTGACACCCTCCAGAGAGTGGCAGAAATTGTTATTTGTTGTTCAAGTGATCTCTGTGAGTGGAGGAGGCTGTAAGGTCACTAGTGGGAATGGTTTCAGGGTAAAAGTTTTGTTTGTTTGTTTGTTTTTGCTAGCCTTGCCAGCCAGCTAAGGTTTTCCTCACCTTCTCCTCAGCTGCCCCAGTAAGCTGTAAAATTGGGACCCTGGGACCCAGCACCCAAGTGAATGCATGTCGGAGACAGGTGAATGGGATCAAGAAGTGGTAAGAGAGGCTGGCTGTACCCCACCATTTAGCTGAGCTTGAAGAACTCAACCGATAAAAAGGCTTAACTGCTCTAAGAAACTGAGACTCATTTCATCTCTATCCTTATATGCTAGTAAAGGAGCCAACTAGTGTTAATTGTGTTGGCAATTTGGAACAGTCACCAGGGAACTGACTCAAGACAATGGTGGAATGACCCTTCTTCCCGTCCCAGTCCCAGCCATTACTCATAGTCAGATGGGGAATCAGAATGCTAGTGAATATCTTTTGGTCAGAGACAGTAAACATGTTCTCTCCTCACACATAGAGCTTTCGGGTGTTAAGTTTTTAATATCGTACATTCAGTGATCTGATGATAAAATTGTGTCATTGAGAGAGACATAGATATGGGTGGATCAGGACTGGACTGAAGGAATATATTTTAATATCACATGTGTACAGTAGTCCCTTCCCCCTTTAGCTTGCCAGAGACCCTCTTGTTATTGACAGCCTGATTGTCTACCCAGCTCCAACCCCACCAAAAGCAGTTAAGTCAATCTACTTAATAAAGGGGGTAGAGGAAGGGAAAACCTGGGAGTTAGTGAGGGGCTCTGGAGGGTGTGAAATGCCAGATAACAAAGAAGGGCAGAAAAAGGGATATGAGATTTGTTGTTGGAATTATGAATTTGATTACCTTTAATGTCCTTGGAGAGTCACCCATAAAGATGGAATTTTTATTTTATTATTTACTTTTTTTTTTCCCTCACAGAAAACTGACGTGGCTCACTGGACAGTTTGCAATACTGCTTCCGCAGGCTTATACAAGTGACAGAAATAGGACGCAGGTTCTTTGACAGTCATCTAGCTATAGAATTGTTTCGAGATGGGGTGGGAGGAAGGAAAATGACGTGCCTTCTCTGGCCCTCACCCACCCAATGAGTGGGATGCGTGTTTAGGCTGGTTTCTCCGCCCTTGAACACGCAAGTCCGCGTTTCCCCATTCCCTTATGTTCGATTTCAATTAGCTCATTCGTACCGGTGAGTTGGGATTCTGTTTAAGAGGAAGGAATTTTACTGAAGAATTCCCGTCTCGCTACCAACATGGTTACATTTGCTTCAATATCTTAGCTATTCCTGCCTTCGTGGCCTCAAGGGCTAAAGTGGGACAAGGCGGGTATTTTGGGGCATCAGGAAATATTTTGTTATAAGGGAGGTGGGTGATGGCTGAAATGGAATAGGTCAAGGTAGGGGTCACATTAGCGATTCCAAGGGTGATGGAGGGTTGGCTTTGGGTCAAGTACAAAGCACCCAGACTGGCGGCCACCGAGGCCACTCGGAACCCACGGTCCGGTCCCCTTAGGGGGCACCCGGAGGCTGGCGCCCGAGGAGCCCAGCCCACGCGGGAAGGTTGAACGTGCCGCTGAGGTCATGGTTGCCATGGCTCCGGGCAGTGACGCGCGTCGGCACGTGACGCGCGGTTGCCATGACGCCGGGCTCGGCGGCGCGGGCGCCCCGCCTCCCGGTGACGTGCACCGGGGCCCCCCCCGCCCCCCGCCCCCTCCCCCGCCGGCTCCCCGCGGCCCCGGAGGTTTCACTGCACAACAAGATGGCGGCGACGGCGGCGAGCGGAGCTGGCGGGGCTGCCGGGGCCGGGGCTGGGGGGGCCGGGCCGGCTGGCCGCCTGCTGCCCCCGCCTGCCCCGGGGCCCCCGGCCTCCCCAGCTGCTGTGTCCCCGGCGACTGGCCCGCCGCGTCCCCCGGCCCCGGCCTCCCGCGGGCCGGTGCCTGCCCGCATCGGCTACTACGAGATCGACCGCACCATCGGCAAGGGCAACTTCGCTGTGGTCAAGCGGGCCACGCACCTCGTCACCAAGGCCAAGGTAGTGGCGCGCTGGGGCGGGCGGCCGGGCGTGCGCCGGCTAGGGGACTGCGTCTGCCGGACTGTCCCAGGTTGGCGGGGCCGCGGGGACCGCGGCGCCCGGGATCGGGAAACTGAGCGGTGGGCTCCGGGCAGTGGGTAGGGGGCTGTCGGAGGCAGTGAGGAAGGGGCGCGCTCCAGGTAGGAGACGCCGGGGCACCCGACACCAGAAAAGTCTCCGCTCAGGGGTCACCGGGGGCCACTGAGCCCGGGGACCGGCGGAACTGAGGAGCCGGGCTGTGCTGGGGAGGGGTCCTCAGGGCTTCGGGAGGCTAGTGGAGGGGATGCCTGGAAGAAGAGGTTTGGAACTCCGACGGAGCAGGGGACAGTGAGCTCAGAGGAGTCTGGAACCGGCAATTAGGAAACCCTAAGGGAATGAGGGCAGGGGCATCGGAAATGTGTAGCAGGATGGGGGGGATGACAAGGGTGAGCTGGCAGACGTGGGGCTCGCAGGGGGCCAAGGGCGGCTGGGACATGTACGGGATGTGCGGTAGCTTCAAGGAGCTGGGCGGTGCGAGGGACCCCGTACCTATGTCCGATACAATCGGCGTTGATAGTCTCAGGCTGATAGGTGGTGGGAATGGGAGCCTGAGGACAGACCAGATTCTTGGAGGAGGCGTTGAAGAAGCTAGGGGAAATTAGGAGGAAAAAACTATCTGCTTTTCCACAGGAAGGGACCCAGGGAACAGAGACCTAGCGGTGGGAGGGTGCCAGGTTTATGGTGATCAGGGGTTAAACACTTTGGGAGAGCTGGGTTGCTGCTTATTTTTTGGTTGGTAGAGGGTCTGGAATTGTGGGCTTTATGGACCTGGGGTGAGGGGTGGTCAGCGCTCATTGGTGAGGGGAGATAGGGCTGAGGTGGTGTTGGAGAAACCCAGACACCAAGGGATCACACTCACTGGGCCCTTTGGTTCCCAAGGGATTTGTGGAGCTGTAGTGAAAATTGGCCAAGGTCAATTAGGAAGTCATAGCTGTGTATGTATGTATATATGTATATATGCACACACACATATATGTATAAATTTTGTTTTTGGAGGAAACATGGGTAGCACTTCCCTGTAATAGTTTGGTTTTGATAGGACCACAAAGCCCATTTGTACTCCACATTTCGTTCTTTGCTCCATCTCTCACTTGAATGAATACTTTCAGTGTAGTCATTCATTATGTTTCAAACTGCAGTTTGTGTTTCCCTCAACCTGACTAATGAAGAATCCTTGCAGCGGCTGCTGCTGCTGCTTCCTACACAGTGTCACATCAGTTCCTCACCCCTGCCCAGCCACCTCTGGTCATCATCACCTACCTAATTGTTGCTTTTATGGCAGGTTCTTGTTTTCAGAAGCCACTGACTTACCTAGTCCTTCTCTCCAGCTCACTTACAGCCCAAGTTCCTTTTTCCCTCCTTTCTGTCAAAGACTACAAGGGCCCCTTCTTACCAGGGTGACAGGCTGGGTGGCTGTGGAAAATTGATTGGTCAGTTTCACTTCCCCTGGAGTGGTGGGGGCTTCAGCCTTTCTGTCTGTTTTTATCTGAAGGTCTGAACTGAGTGAGACACCAAAATCCAGGGTTCCCTGATGTTACCCTCAGCAGCTAAGGGCGAGTAGACTGAACCCAGAATCTAGTGCATCTCCACCTCCTTTAGCACTTCCAATCTGTTTGCTGTTAGCCAGCCCAAAGTTATGTTTACAAACAACTCAAGTTGTTTGAACCTTGTTCCTTGTTTTGGTATTTCCTTTTTTACTCCCCTTCCCACCTAAGTAATCACATTGCTCTCCTGTGATTATTTTGCTCTGACCTCTGGGGGATGTACTCCCTGAACTTAATTGGTTGCTTGCTTTATTGTACCTATGATTTAAAGAATTTTGTCTCTTTCAGCCCTTGGCTACACCAAAACATTGATAAAAAGAAAATCTGTGACAGACTGGGTTGAATGTTTTTGTAAATGTAATTGCAAACAGTTGATTCTTGGCTTTATATATAAAAGAGACATTTCTATCTTCAGTAGTCAGCAAAGCCAATGGCTAATTATGGCTGGTCTGCCCGCTTTCTAATTTTCTTCTGTGTGTGTTTGCTTAGTTTTCTCTGAGGCCTTGGTATCCTTTAGGACTGCAGCATTTTAAACATTGGCTTGTGAACGGGTGTCACAGTTTATGCTGGTTTTTATCTTTGATCATTTGTGGTGTGCAGTTATATAATTCCTATGTATGGAAATATTCAAAATCTTGAATGAGATTGAAATGGCTTGGACGATGAGTTTCATGTGTGAGGGGACCACACCAGTATTCGCCTGTTTCTGTACCAGTGTGTGATTTCCTAGTTATAGTTGTGCTCTGTCTTTTGCTGCTAAAATTCCTCTGATAACATGAGTGAAGCTTAATTCACAAGGAGTTGTCATGTGCTAGGGGGGTGGGAGGGGGATGAACATATTTTGGCCTGCTCATTGCTTGTCTGAATCCAAGTGGGAAGGGATAGTCAAATGCTGACAGCTTAACTGTGCCTAACCGCTTCTGACATACAGTATTAAGGCCACGGTTTGGTTATATAACAGTAGGGAAGGTGCCTAAGTACTAGTAGTCGCAGAGGCTGCTGTTTGGGTCACTCAGATTCGGCTCCCCCAGCCCATGTACTGCAGCCTTTATCTTACTTCTGCAGTTCCTTGGAGCCAAAGACCTTTTTTTCCCCCTTTCCAGACAGAATGTGTCTTTTTTGTTTGTTTTTTTCTTCTTTTAGAGGTACACGATTTTGTCTTCTTTCACCCCACAGACCACTGAATGGTGTGGGTTTTTCAGATAATTCTGTATGACAATCAGACTCAGATAATTTGAATGATATTGGTGTTGGCTGAAAGAGTTTAGGTAATAGGTATTTTCTGAACATCAGAGAAATATTGATGATCACCTTTTCTGATACACATTACCCATTTCAAGTACTAATAGGCTAAAGTAAACTTCATTTATTGACTAAGCTGCTGCAGTTCAACACTAAGTGGTGAAGCTGGCCCCTTCCCAAATCCTGTTAACTCTCAAACCTCCCAGAGTGGGGCCTTGGGGTGAATAAAATCATGGAGAAAAGGAAGTCTTTTCCTCTTTGGTTGTTGGTGACTTTTGCAGCGCGGCATTCATGAGCTCAGACTGAATATTGGCAGCACTGCAGTGCTAGAGCGTCACTGCAGAATAGTTAACAGGAGAGAATATTCATCTATGACATACTTTGGTCAGCAGCTCAGCCTAGCTGTCTTTGTCCTAGCTCCTTTGATTTTTTTTTTTTTTTTGCGGGGGGGCGGTCTTAGTCTCAGATTTTCTGGCTCTATTCTTGGTAGGATACTATAAACTATTAAAGATTGCTTACAGTCTATTGTCTGTGCCTAATTATACCTTTATTGGTTGGATGAAGAAAGATTAGATGAATATGTGGATATATAGGAACAAAGAGTAGATTTATTTTCTATGCATTGAAAAAGAACATGGTCAAATACTTTTAAAGTGTATTTCAACAAATATATATCACTTGCCTATCATTGTTTGTGGTTAAGTGCTTGAACTTGGGTTAAGACTGCTTGTGTTTAATTTATCTGCTGCTGAATAGCTAGGTGATTTGGGCAGGTTATTTAACCTCTGTGCTTGGACTTCTGAGCTGTAAAATGAGATGGCAGCAGTGCTCGTCTACCTAGTCTGTGTGTTATGGAGATTAAATGATATATGTGAAGCTCTTAGAACAGGCCGGCACCTGGTAAGCAGGTAACGAATGTCACCACCACCACCACCACCACAGTCATCATCAGCTGCTGCAGTAACAAAGAAGAGTAAGACATAGTCCCTCTTTTTTGCTTTGTCTCTATTTGGAACAGTTCGTAAATGCACATGCCATTATTTTTGGGTAGGTAGGTGTCATCCTGATGATACGCTTTCAGGGTGAAAAATAGTTTGCTGTTATTGCAGATGCTTCTTGAGGTGGTTAAGTTTCACTCCTTTGGACTTTGGGCTAATTTCAAAAAGTTGGCATTTTAAAATATAGTTTTCTATTTGTTAAACTTAAAAAAAAAACTGCTATGAGACCTGTCTAATGAAAACTGACTAACAACGGCCTTTTTTGGGGGCTGCCTCAAGTTTTTAGTTTGTTTTGTGTAACTGTTCTGGTGGTGATGGGAACAGAGTTTATTTGAATACAGTCTTTTCTCCAGAGATTGATTCACTTTAATTTGGTGGAGAATATAAAGTAATATTCCTACAGGCTTAAGAACACTTCTGCACTTGGCTGCAGAGTGCTATTTAGAAGGCCAAGGTCAGACTTTTCAACTTTAGATATTAAACAGAAAAAAAACATTTTGCCCCGTGGCTCCATTCCAAATATCTGTGTGCTGTGTGGTTTAGTGAAACTCATTCCCATGAGGGGAACAACTCAAAGTGAGCTAGCAGCATTATTTGCACCTCTAAGGAAAGGATTAGTAAAGCAGATGTGATGATGGTTGTGCTCATTAGAAAGCTGCTAACAAGATTCATTGGTAAATAGAAGAGTATTATGTCAAAAGAAATTGAAAGCAAGATTTACTTTCACACACTTGAGGAGGGTAGTCCCATCCCTAGATGATCTATTATCTAGACGTGACTGTTGAAAGATGACTATTCATTTTGATACAGTTGTGTTGGGGTTACTAACTTTGTTGAAACTTTGTTAAGAGCTGAGACTGCTGATTTGGACTAGTCTCTCCAGAGTCAAAATACCAGTATTCCACTTTCAACATCAAAGCTGTTTATTTTAACATTCTGACTTTGGTGCCAGCTCCCTAGAAAGTCATAGATCTGGCTCAAGACAGAGGTGCCCAGACTAGTTATTTCTGTGCCAGAAGTGCCGTTTTCATTTTTCCAAGCATCAATCTGGTTAATGTTTTCTAGTTCACAGCATAAAAGAGAACAAAATGGATGCTCAGAAAGGAAAAAAAAATGCTTTCTACTTACCAAAAGCTTTGTAGTTCTTAAAAACATTTAAAATATCTTTGTATAGAAATGGAAACTTGCTCTTATCCATTCATTCTTTCAACATATAATTTACTCAGTGCAGATTTTGTGTCAGGTCCTATTCTGGCTCCCGAATACATCGATGAACAAGAGAGACAAAAAGCTCTTACCTTCTTGGAGATTCCTTTCTAATGTGCAAAGATAGAAAAGAACCATGTAACCAGTAAATAACTTCATGTAGCGAGGAATTGTATGAATCGAATAAATGGGCGGGCGTGGTCCGGGAAAGCCTTTCCTCAGTGGTGATTATTTAAGCTGACACCTGAGTGATAGGAAAGAGCCAGCCTGGGAAGATTTGGAAGATGGAACATTCAGTGCAGAAGTAATGGCAAATACAGAGGTCCTGGGAACAGAAATGAAGGTCTTGGTGCCTGGAATTTAGTGAACAAGGGGGATGGTAAGGGATGAAGTCTGCAAGTTATACAGGGTCCAAATCATAGCCATCTGTAGGCCATCCTGTGGCACTGGGTATGAAATGGGATCGACATCATGGGATATCAGAGCAGAGCATTGACATAACCCGAGTTATGTTTTTAAAAACTCATGATTGGTTATTTTTCAGTTAAGGGTAAAACCTTTTCTGATGCATTTCTTCACTGAGCTGGTGGCTGGGGTGTGGACAACATAAAACCCAAGGACCTAGGGGATGGGGGGTGGGGGAACAAAAAATAAATAAATGAAAGTGCTTCTTCCTCTTTATTCCTTCCTTCAGATGCATCTTTTTTGTCTTCTCAAAAAAAAAAAAAGACTTAACTGAGTTTGTAATCCCAGGCTTTTAGGCTCTAGTAGTTTAAAGCAGTTTAAACTAATTACCCCTCAGATTCTTGGTTCTTTTCTGTATTCCTTCCCCTACTCCCCCATTTGCTCAGATTTCTGTGGAGAGTGGTGGAGCTAAACTTATAATCCAAGTTCTCCCACTCCTAGTTAACCTCAGCCTCTGAGTACTTGCTCATTTTTTTAGAGAAGCAAAGCATATCTACTAATTGAAGTCTATTATAGTTATTCTCTCTTTTAAAACAAACTCCCAAGTGAGCTGTCTTGATGAGAAGACATTTTTAAGTGGGAGAAAGAGTGAAACATATCCTGTCTTCCACTTTGTCCTTCGGCATTGTTGCACTGTCACCTCTGCTACTTGCTGCCACCACAGAGTCACTGGTTTGCCTTTAAATCGCCTACTCGCCTTGGTGCCCCCTTGATGTGACTGAGGTGTCAAAACAAAACAAACACGCACAAAAAAAATCAAACAACACTTTTTGAAGTACTAAAGAAAAGGGAAGAAACACAGAAAAGGCTTTGACCTTGACCTTGACCATAATCTGCCTTATATAGTTTTCTTTTACCACTATGTCTAGCTCATTTCCAGGGAATATGAGTAATTATACTTTTGCCGTTTGGGGCTGTGTTGGTCTGTCTTTGAAAGTACCTCCTACTTACCAGAGCATTACCAATTTCCAGGGAATGAGTCTTGTAATTCATTAAGAGAACTGGCCACCAAAATACGTACCTGATAACACAGATGGGGGCTAAGAGCATCACTTATCTATGGCTCCTCTTCGGTGGTTCTAGATTCTGGGTTAAGAGCTATGCTTGCTTCCCAGGAGAGTGACCTCACCCATCAAGTGAGTCCCTGCCTGCTCCCAATAGTGAGTAGCTTGGTCCCTTCTGGCATAATAGTATAGTCATACTGTCCTGTGGATGACTGACAACATCAAGAGAATGAAAATGTTATGCATTCTTGTCTTCGTCCTAATATAATACATATTTGTTAAATAAATGACCTAATCATGTTTTCAAGAAGCCTTAACAGTTGTGGATGAATTAGTTTGAAAAGGCTTCTTCTGGATATGTTGAGAATAAAATTCCATCAGCTAGTGCAAAACTGTTGGATAAACAGTGGCAAAGCTACGTTACGTGCATATTTTTGTTTAGGATGTGTGTGATCTACTGGTGACAAGGTCTCTCTGCTTATTTACTAAGAAGTATTTTATTTTAGAATTTAGCTTGTCAAAGAGGTAGAAATTAACCTCATATCAAATCCATTGCCTCTTTAAGCCTGTCTTTGCAAACTGGGCTCACCCAGTTGGATACTTTTGGCCAGTTAACTTAAACTATATTTAGGTTGGATTACAAAGTTTTGAGATATTATCCATTTTCTGCTTAGTTTTACCTTCAGGACATGCTTCCCAGCTCTATGTTTTACTTCTCATTATCCCCTTCAGAAGAATTTAATGTAGAAATTTAATTTAGCTAACCATATTTCTTGAGACTGAATTTTTTTGCATCTATCCACCTATCCATTCCAGTAAACTTTAGAAAAATTATTTTTCAAAAACTAGGAATGCCCACAAATATGTGGACAACTAACTTATGACAGAGGAGCCAAGAGTATACAATGGAGAAAGGAAAATCTCTTTAATAAGTGATCATGGGAAAACTGGGTAGCTACATGCAAGAGAATGAAATGAGACCACTATCTCACACCGTACACAGAAATTAACTCAAAATGGGTATGACTTGAATGTAAGATATGAGACCATAAAATAAATAGAATAAAACATAGGTGATAAGCCTTAGTGATGTCATCATGAATTCGTCTCCAACAGCAAAGTGAATGTACAAATGGTGACTACATTAAAGTCAAAATCTTCTGCACAGTGAAACCATTGTTAAAATGAAAAGACAACCTACTGAATGAGAGACGATATTTGCAAAACATATATCAGAAAAGACATTATTATACCAAATATATAAACAACTTATACAATTCCACAACAACAACAAAAAACCCCCATAAAATCCTATTGAAAAGTGGGCAGAGGACCTAAATGGCATTTCACTAAAGAAGACATACACTGACACATGAAGAGATGTCCTTTACCATTTATCATTGGGGGAGTGCAAATTAAAATCCAGCAAAATTTCACCTCACCCCAGTTAGAATGACCATTATCAAAAAGTCAAGAAACATTAAGAGTGAGCAAGTATGTGCAGTGAAAGGAACTCTTGTGTGCTTTTGGTGGGAATTTAAATTGGCGCAGCCACTGTGAAAAACAATATAGTGATTCCTCAAAAAATTCAAATGGAACTACCATTTGACATAGCAATTCTACTTCTGGATATTTATCCAAAGACTGTTAAAACATTCATTCAAGAAAATATATGTGCCCCTATGTTGCCTGCAGCACGATTCATCATAGCCAAGATATGGAAACAGCCTAAACGCCCACTGACTGATGAATTAATAAAGATGTGGTGGATATTCAAAATGGAATACTACTCAGCTATAAAAAGATGAAATTTCACCATTTCTAACAGCACAGATCAACCGTGCGGGGATTATTTAAGTGAAATAAGTCATAAGGAGAAAGACAATGTATGATTTCACTCAAATATGGAAGGTAAAGCAGTGAAGCAAACAAAACAAAAAACACTGCGTTCTTAGAACTGGCAACAGAATGGTGGGTATCAGGGATAAGGGTCAGTGGGGGCGTGGTGGAGACGGGTAGAGGAGGTCAGTTGGTTGGTGGTGGGTGGCAGCTGGACACTTGGTGGTGGATATGGTATGGTGTACACAGCTGTTGAGGTGTGAAGCTGTATACCTGTCACTTAGTGTTGTATCCCAGTATGATCTCAAGTAGCAAAACAAAACAAACCCAACGACCAGGAGTGGGTGATATGTGGCATAAAATTTAAAAGTACAAAAGAGGGCTTGCTTTCGCGATGTAGCTGTTAGGTTCTCCACCTCAGGCTGGCACAAGCCACATACATATATCTCAAGGGAGGCTGAGGGAGCAACCAGGACGAATAACCTCTCCTCTCTCTTCCTGCCTGCCTGCCTACTCTCCTTCATTTCTGTCTGCCCCTTTCCTGTTAAAAAAAAACAAACCAAACCAGAAAGGGGAGGAATATAAAAGTAAGTCTCACTGCCACGCAGTCTTTCAGTCTTGTTTCACAAATGTTTATTAAAGACTTTTGTGGATCAGTCCTAAGTGCTAGATGCTGTTTGTTTTCTGGCTGTGCTCTGACATGCTTGACATTTCTGAAAATCAATTTACTTAAAATTAAAAAGAGTACCTAACTTTTAAAACTTGTGAGGAAGACACAGTGTGATCGTGTAACGTAAACTCCACGAGGGCAGGGATTTTAATCTGTTATTTGCTGCTAAATTCCCAGCACCAAATATGTTGTCTTTAAATATAGTGAATGAATATTAGGATTAAAAAAATAATGGGAACTGAATTTTTTGTATACTCTTAATATATCTTAGCATATTACTATCGAAGTTGCCTATCTCCAATTAAGATATTAAAGTAATACTCTCCCTTTTTTTCTCATGACTCTGTGGGTAAGGAGATTTCACAACCTTTCTGGGCAAATACTTTATTTTTGGCATATCTCATCATTATTGGTATATTTAAAGTAAATCCTGCAATTTAAATTTAGATCCCTTACAATAACGGGAAGGTTCTCGCATAGCTGGACTTCCTTGAAAAGACTCCTCATGCGTGTCAGGATAGTCAGCCAGTGCCTTGATTTCTCTCTTCAGCCCTGGAATCTCTGCTCAGCTGGAAGCCCACCAAGCTGTCTCTGGCTGCTGGCTTCCTGAGATAACTTACTATTTGTCAGAGTTACCTCTTGTTTATACTAAGTGATCTGATTTGGAAAACAATAAAAAAACTAACATCAGACAACAGCATAACACCCAGTCCCACTAAAACAACTTTCCTTTTACTGACCTATTTATTTTAATGGGTTCCTTTTTTTTTTTTTTTTTAAGGAAAGGTGTGGTCCGGAAGGAAGGCGAGCAGGCAGGTAGGCAGGCGGAGAGTGGGAGGAAGAAGCATTTCTATTTGATTTTTATTTAGTTGTTCACACTGGTTGCTTCCTCCCCACCCTACCCCAGTTGAACCCAGGGGTATGTGACTTGCTCCTTCTGAGGTGATTGACCTCACTGCTACTCTACCAAGGCATGACATTAATGGGCTACTTTTAATGGTCCTTACCTTTATTATTATTATTTCAATTCCTGTATGTAAAGCGTAGAACTACAGGTACTAGCAGAGCAGATAAATTTATTATTGTCATGAACTACAAAGGGCTCTGTTAAAGGAGCAGTTGAATGCTTTCAATTTGAACCTGATAAAAGAAGGAAGACACATGGTCTTGAGCATAAATTTTCTTTCTTCTACCTGATTGCCTATTACCGGCTCTCTTCTGCTACCTTACCTTCCTTTTTTTTCCACCCCTGATTGTAAAAGTAATTTGTGCTTCTGGAAATCTGGGATTTGAAATCAGAAAATTACAACGAAGCAGGAGGAAGAAAATCACTAGTAATTCTGCCATCAGTTATTAATCATATAAAATACCTTTGCTTATGTATTTTTGCATGATTTGGATTATATTATGTACTGTAGGAAATATTTTATTCCTTTCCCCTCTTATTATAAGCATTACTCCGTCAATATAAACTATTTGTGAGCATCCATTTGAAAGGTTTTATACTTTCTCATTATATACTTTTTAACATTGTTCCTAATTTAAGATTCTTCCCAGTTTTTCACTGTTACAAATTTGCTGTGATGACTATTTTTGTGTCTAATCTTACAGTGCATTTCTGGCTATTTGTTCAGGATGGATTGTTGGAAGGGAACTGACTGGGCTAGAGTGTACATATGTTTTTAAATACCTGATACAGGTATCATTCTGTTGCTGTTCAGAAAGCTTGATCTAGGCTTGGCCTCCTCAGCAGCGTCTGAAAAGCCTCTCATTTATTTATTTTGTGTCCCCTTCTACCTTCTTGACTTGAGACTGTAGATTTGTAAGTCCCTGCTAAACCTCCAAACTTAGGCCAACAGATACACAGATCAAAGAGGTTATAGCAGTGGCCTCATTTCTCTTTTCTTTGAAGCAAACCTGAAAGAGGAAAGAAAAGAATAAATATGGTGCCTCCCCCATGGCATTTAGGCGGCTAGGCGCGGGCTGTGACAGCCATGGACCCTATTCTAGACCCTGGGCTGGGAAAAAGAGGAAAAGAAAAACCCTCTTACAATCATAACAGGGAGGAGGAAGCATACACAACAACAACAAACAATAAAAGAAAAGAGTCAGTGTGAATTGGACCCTTTTATTGCCTTTTAAAAATCATTACTTTCTGGTCTTTCACAAAGAGACATAAGGCTTGAAGGGAAGAAAGATTACTGAGAAGTGGATCCTGGTTACCTGAACCTTTGATTATTATTTTTTTTTTTAAGGAATGGTACAGGTAGGGATGTAGGTGAGTAGGCAGGTAGGCAGAGAGAGGAGGAAGAACCATTTTATTTTATTTGTATATACTTGTTCACACTGGTTTTCCCCTCTTCACTCCAACCCGCCTCACTCCAGCCCAGGGAGTATGTGGCATATCCCAAAAACCTGTCATTTCATCCACAGATATTTTGCCATTTGTTTCTAAGTAGATAAGGATTTTTTAAAAAGAAACAAAAAAGGTGTGCCCTGGTGGAGTGGTGGTTTGGTCAACTGCCTTTGACTGAAGTGCAGTCCACATACACCTCCAAAGACCCAGATTTGTGTCCTGGAATGGGACAAATAATCAAGATGTACAGCTAAAGAAAAACAAGTAAAATGCTTCTTTCTCCTCTGTTCCTGTTTGCTGACTGTCTGCCTTCATTTCTGCTTGCACCTTTCCTTTTCCTTTAAAAAACAAACAAAAAACAACACAGTATCATTTCACTAAAACAGCAATTACTTAATGTCATTAAATATCAGTGTTAAAATTTCCCTGGTTGTCATTCATATATATAAATGTATGTGTGTGTATTTATATTTTAAAATATACTTTATAGCTTTTCCTTCCCTTTCTTTTTCTTTGCAGTTTAAGAAACACATTCTCATATCCTTTAATATAGTCCTTGATTGGAGTTCCTTCATCTTTTTGCATTAAACATACCTTAATTCATCATCGATGATTTCTAGTTTTGTTTTGGTTTTTAAAGCAAAGGGGAATTAGATGCATTTGTGAAACATTATGAATATAGAATTCCCCTTGCATTTTATGATCCCCCTTTATCGCCAGTCTTTTACACTGGGCTCACCCACATCTAGTTTAACTTCAAGTCTTCTTAAGAATTCAACTTAGTTTTCATAGAAACACATCTTCCTTTTCTCCTTAATCTCCCATCAATATACACATCTAATTAAATCGCAATTGTAATAACAAGAGCAGGCGGTCCCTGCTAATGTAGTGGTTGGGTCAGTTGCCTCAAGGCACCCACAGCACACACCCCTGGGCCCCAGCGGGGAGACAGCCAGTGTGAACAACTAAATAAAGGTAAGATAAATGCTTCTTCCTCCTCTCCCTTCCTGCCTGCCTGCCTGCTCATCTTCATTCCTGCCTGCCCTTTCCTTTATATATATAAAAAATAATAAGAGCAACTGGTGGTGTAAATAGGTTTGGGGTGAAAAACAAAACATTTCTTGGTAAGCCTGTAACTTAATGGGTGGAGCAGGAATGTCTAGGACTCTGAGAGTAACTGTTAATTGGGGTCAGTTTGCATGCTGGGGGCATCAGTTGTTTTGCAGAGAGACGGGGAAGCATTGATTATTTGGCAGGCTGATGGAGTGAAAATCGGTGAAGAGAGCTTCTACATTGATTTAAAATAAGTAAGCCAAAGTTGTTAGAAATTTGAGGACAGGATTTTATAGAATCCTTTATTTAAAGTGTACCATCCTTGAAGGTTGTATTTTTGTCCACTTATGTTAGAGTTTGTATGAATGGAACTAATTTGATAATGAGCCATCGATGTTTAAAAAAAATGCAGTGCAGAAAATAGCCCAAACTTTCTAGTTTAAAAGGTTTATATCTCTTCCCTGTCAGTGTAGGGTTCCATGGAACAAGTTGACATTTTCATGTAGTAAGTTGTTTTCTCTTCCTGGCAAGAGAAATCTTGGTTCATATGCCCCAAAAAACAGAATTGTTTTTGTTGTGGAAGGCAAGAGCAGAGCTGTGTGTTTCTTATTGGGATTAGTTGGGCACCTGCAGGATTTCTTCTTTCTCTCTGCTTCCTGCCTCCTGTTGTCCTTCTGTCAGAATGTTGTAATGCTGCATAAGCAGTGTTCTGACAATAGATGAATTTTGTAGTAGCTCATTTTTTTCAGACCTCAAAATAATGTTTTGAGTGATTGTTTGTTCTTGGCTTACTTTCCATTTTCTACATCAACAGTGATATTGTTATTCTAGTCAAATGGGGCAGTTGTACTGCAGCAACAATCTCTGTGTCCTCCAAGTCAGCTGCAAACATCACGTTCATATATTATCCCATCTAAATTTCTTAGATGTGTAGAGTAGCTCTGGGAGGTAATGAGATTTTAGGGTGGTAGAATTTCAGACTTCTTGGGAATAAAATAACTTGGGGAAGCATGTCAATCACTGGCCTTGTTGACATGGGTGGAAGAGTAGCCAGTGATTTCAGCCCATCGCCTCTTCTGATCTCATTTTCCTTCTTCCTTTTGAGTCAGCAGCTGCATCCAGTGCTTTGCTCTAATTGAACTCTTAGTAAAAGGGATACTGTTTTACTGACTCACAATTTCTTCCAGCCTATCAATGGCTGTTAGAATTTTAGGGCAAGAATCCATTTTGGAGTCACATTAAATTTTGAAAAATCACACATTAGTGTGTTAACCTAAATTTCTCTCCCTTCACTTCTGTCCATTACTAGGGTTTTCTGCTTTTGCAGATCTTTGGGGGATCTTTTTGGCTCATCCAAATTGCTTGAGGCAGCCTGTGGTAAAAACTGAGCCTGGCTTGGTGTGGGAGTCACCTCCGTCTCCAGCTTTAGTTTTTACTAGCCTAGCAGTTTCCTTTGGACAAGGCTCTTAACCTCATGGGACTTCCAGTTTCTTTTTATTTCTTTTTAGTTTCAATTTTTTTTTGAGAGAAGAGAAAGAAGGACTTTATTTTTATTTAGTTGCTCACATTGGTTGTTCTCTGTGAACCAGGACATGAACCCAGATCCTTGGAATGTATGTGGCTTGAGCTTCAGCCCGAGGTAGTTAACCAAACCCCAGTTTCTTTTTTATTTATGCATTTTTTCCTAATAACTTCACTGAGGTATATTTCACATAACAAAGAACTCATCCTCAGTGCGTTGACATAATTGCGCAGCCATGGCAGTCACAATCCGTATCGTCCCTCCCGCAGTCCTCAGCAGCCACCAGCCAGTCCTCGTAGGTTTTTCTGTGCTGGACCTGCTGTATATGGCTTTGTGCATCTGGCTTCTTCTATTTAGCATAATGTCTTCAAGGTCTGTTTTCTGTTCATGTTGTAATGTGTGTCAGAATTTCATTCCTTTGATGGCTGAGTAATATACCGTTATATGGACATACTACTCTCAGGGGTAGATGTATGTTTGTTTCCACTTGGCTGTTATAAACATTCATGTAGAAGTTTTTGTGTGGACATGTCTTCGTTTCTTGCGAGTAAGTACCAAGGAATGGAATTATTGGATGGTATGGTAAACTCTCTGTGTAAATTTTTGAGGAATTGTCAGACTTTTCCAAAGTGACTGCATCATTTAATATTTCCACCAGTTATATATGAGAGTTCCAGTTTTCCCACATCCTCCCCAAAACTTTCTTTTTGATTTAGCTGTTCTGTTGGTTGTGAACTATGTATCATTGTGTTTTTGATTTGCATTTCCCTAGTGACTAATGCTGTTGAGCATCTTTTTGTGTGTTAATTGGCCATTTGTAGAACTTTAGAGACCTGTTTATTTAGATTCTTTGCCTGTTGATTTAGTTGGATTTTTGTCTTTTTAATGGTGAGTTAAAATATGTATTTTTTTAATCCTTCCCCAGCCCCGGGTTTCAAGCCCAAGTCCTTGGACTTTACCTGACCTGCACCTTAGCTGATGAACCACAGGGGTGTGTCTTTTATACCTTTTCTTTTTTCCTTTAAACATTTTTTTGGGGTTATAATAATTGTTTATAGCTTCTGGTTACAAGTTATTTATCAGGTATAGATTTATAATCTTTCATTTTATGTGTTGACTTTTCACTTTCATGATGGTTTGTTTCATTTGTAGTGCAGAAACCTTAAATTTTGATGCTTTAGTTTTTTGATTTGTAAAGTTATTTTGACTCTAAAATCATGTTCTGTTGTGAATATTTCCTTCTGTTTCTCATTCCATACCTTTCTTATAATTCTCTCCTTTCCAGAACATTTTATAGTCTCAATGTCTCTTTAAAAATGATCTGTCTATATGATAAAGTCTTATAAAGTAATCAAGCATTACACAATAAATAACATAGAAAGTGAGTTTCTTTTCTCTAGAGAAGATATCATTAACATTTGTAACCAAATTTTTTCCCATTTGTATGTTAATATTTTATGCTTTTGATTAAAAAGGGG
Source organism: Solenodon paradoxus (assembly GCA_004363575.1). Classification (NCBI taxonomy): domain Eukaryota; kingdom Metazoa; phylum Chordata; class Mammalia; order Eulipotyphla; family Solenodontidae; genus Solenodon; species Solenodon paradoxus. Next base: position 51,397 of record RJWH01000978.1, read on the forward strand.
CAAAACCACACATCCAGTTTGCTACTTGTTTTTTCTGACATTTTTCCAGGTCAGTACAATTTTGCCATAGTCAATCTTTTTCATGGCTGCAGAGCATTCCATTTTATGGCTATTTTATACAGTCATGCATTCCTTAATGAGGGAGGTGTGTTCCGAGAAATACCTTGTTAGGAAATTGTATTGTTAATGTGAATATCATAGAGTACGATTAGATTTAAATGGTAAGACTCCTGTATACCTAGGTTATATAGTATATAACCTGTTGGGACCACTGTATTGGATGTGGTTGATCATTGATTACAGTGTTCTTAACTGTAATTTATATAAATAGCTCCTTATTGATAGATTTTAGTGTTTCCAGTTTTAATGTTTTTATTACAAATCATATGACATATTGCAAATTATATGTTAAGGTTTCTGCACACACATTTATTTATTCATTCATTCATTCATTTATTTAATTATTTATTTGAAAGTGCAGGCAGGAATGAAGGTGAGCAGAGGCAGGCAGGCAGGAAGAGAGAGGAGGAAGAAGTATTATATTTATTTTATTTAGCTGTTCATCTTGGTGGTTTCTGCTGGCACCAAGATAGGAACCTGGGACCTTGGGATGTATGTGGACCACTCCCAGCCGCTACGCCACCAGGGCATGCCCTCCACACATTTATATTTGCACACTTTTGCTCATGTCTCTTTTCTCCTCCATTATTTGCTGCTGTGCTATTTACTGTTCCAAAGACTCTTGAGTCTCATAGACTTAATTTAATTTTTAATAATACAAGAGTTTTATTAGGTCCAACCTAGAGTAAACTAACAAAGGTTATGTATTCTTTTCTACTATGATATATACGATGTTAGGATCTTATTTTGCGACTAGGTTCTTTATTTTCCCAGTAATTTAATAGAATAATTTACTAGAAGTAGAATGTGGAAGTCAAAGCATGAGTGCTTCAAGTTTTATAAATGTTGCCAAATCACCCTCCAGGAAAGGCCAAGTTAATTCACTCAAGTATTTATGATAATGCATTTCTGTTCTTTTTTATATTGGCATTCAGTCATCTTTTTTAGAGTCAACCTGACAGCTTCAAAAACATTTTAGCTTATAGTTTTTTATTAGTGAATTTGAGTATCATTTAATTTGTCTGTTGGCTATTTGAATTTTTCTTGGAATTTTCTCTATCCTTTGTCTACTTTTCTATTGGACCCTTTGGCTTTTTCTCATTAATGTGTGAAAACTTTTTGAATATTAAGGAAATGAATTATGTCCTAAAATATTACAGATATGTTTCTGTGCGTTTTGACTTTGTGTACATGAATGTGCTTGTTTAAAATATAAAATGTAAACATTTTCATGTAGTCAGATTTTTCTGTTTTTTAGTTTATGATTTCTTGATTTCCTTCCTCACTCTAATAAAAATATTTACCTATATTTTCTTCAAGTACTTTTCTGATTTTTGTTTTTGGACTTAGATTTTTGCTACACGTGGAATGCATTTTGGTTTAAGCCAAATAAAAGTGTTCAGTAGTGGATTTATTAGAATTAAACTTTACATTTTTTTTTTTTTTCGGTCGTAATTGTTGGCTTTCTTCTCCCACTTGTAAGTTCCATGAGGGCAATGGATTGTGTAATTTATTTTTCATGTCCTTATTTTCAGTGTCTTTCACAGTGCTTACCTCTTGGTAGGTCCTCCATTTTTTGGATGAATGAGCCTATCCTTTTTTTTTAATGATCATAATTAAATATTTATAGAGGTAACTTTGATTTACAAAATAATATTAGCCCATGTGGGCAGGTTCACCATAAGTCAAATACACATCAACACATCATGTCCACCACCAAATTGCCAAATGTCCCTTATAACTGTCCATAGGATCCCACTATCCCTTGTTCTTGCCCCCACCATAACCTCAATTCTATTGTCAATGCCCAAGGATTGTTTTTTGTTTTGTCTGTTTCGTTATATTCATTCCACATGGGAGTGAAATAATTTGATATTTGTCTTTCTTCTCTGACTTACTTCCTTTAGCATTATTCCTTCTAGTTCCATCCATGTTGTCTCAAATGGCAGGATTTCATTTTTAAGGGCTTTATAGTATTCCGTTTATACATATGTATCACATTTTCTTTATTTATCTGTTCATCTAGTGATGGGCAATTAGGTAGTTTTCTACTGGTTATGATGCTGCAATAAACAGGGGAGTGCATATATCTGTGCTATCTTTTTTTCCCTCTAGATATCTAGCTTGTTGTCTCAACACAGTTCTTTCTATAATCCATCTTTTTCCCTGTTGGTATAAATGACTACTTTATCTAGCAAATTTCCAAATAGTTGGCTACATATCTGAACTCTTTTAATCCATTGAGTGTAGCTTCTTTACTTGCTTTGATATAGTACAGCTTTAATGATTATAGCTTTATACTAAGGTATATTGGGAAGACCAGTCACAAGCATTCTTATTAAATATGTTATAACATTTGGGAAGCATTGTGATCTCCTAATGTAGAAAAACTTCTTGCTATCCTTTAGAAATTGCTCATTTAACCTAATGATTAATCATTTAATCTATTCTGAGAGTTACCCTATAAAGTAGAATGATTTAGGGTGTTACCTACTGAAGTTTTTCTGGGATTGACATACTTAGTTGTGACTTGACATTCTACTTATCTTTTTAAAAGATACTTATAATCTTGGGTGTCTCTAGAAAAACATAACATTTTTTTCCTTCATGCTCTTTGAATGCAGAATGCACACAGGGTAGGGTGGTAGAAAAGTCATCAAGAAGTTGTATTGGCACCTAGCTGAGATAGAGCAGTTGGTGGAGATATAGGAAAAGTGGTGCACAGAATTCAGTTTGGTGACCTTGATTTCTCACCTGTCTAAGACATGTTTTCTTCTTGTGGCATGTGCATTATTACGTAGATTCTTTGGATCTGATTTGGGTGAAGTTGAGAGAACAGTGCTAAATAATCTCTTTTTTCTTTGGTGTAGCCTCCTTTTCCCCATAAAACATTAAAAATTCTTGAAGTCTGAACTAGAGTTTTGTCTTGGGATTTTCTGTATGTCTTTCTGATGTAGGAGCCAGCTTTAGGGTTGTATAAATATTAGAGAAGTTTCAAGCAGACATCAGTGTTTTGGGAACAGAGCTAATGGACCAGAGCATACGTAGGTAGGCCTTGCTTGCTTTTGATTAGAACATTATTCTAGAGCGCTTCAACAAAATTCTTAATTCTGAGTAACTGCTAATTTATAAGTGTATTGCCAGATGATTACCCACTTTCTTTAAAAAATAAAGGTTTGATTTTGTTGCGCTCTTTCAGACTTTTCCTTAATAAGCCTAATTATGGATTTTAGAAGTATTAAAGAAGAAAAATACTCAAGTAGATTTGTTTGGGACCCTTAGTCTCCACTCTGGAATTAAGTACCACTGAAAATAACCCCAGAATAAAAGGTTTTTGTGTTGAGTTACATGATTCTTTCCCTTCATAAGTTTTCTTTTGGTGGAGAATGGGCTTACTTTTCTTTTAGTTTTATTCTTACTTTTTCTCAGTGCTAGTGTTAACTGAGAGATTTGTAGGAGGTGAACCGTCCCAGCACACCAATAAGCAGCTTATTGGTAGATGTTATCTCATGTTGATTTGCAACTCTTGAGATTGATGGTGCTGGTAAAACCGTCTGTATTTGAGCTTTGCTAGGTGATTGGATTTTGTGTTTGACTGAAGATTTGCTCCAAAGAAAGCAAATAGCTTATTGGAAAAGACAGAAGACAAAAAGGAGTCAGCATATTTCTATATACTTTCATTGAAGAGATTTTCCAATTAGAAAGCTTTTATAGGCTTGACCTTTTTGTACTAAAGTAACCCAGCACTTCATTATGTATTCCATTGAGGTTTTGGAGCTCTGTGCCAGAGAGTGAGACCCAAGGTTGAATGTGAAAGGAATATTCAGGGGATGAAGCTCATAGCCAACAAAGTGGTGCTTCATAGGTTAGGTCCAAAAATAACCTGCTTGCCCTAGGAGAGCAAGACTGGAAGTAGCACTTGCTGCTGTTTTGAGCAGTGTTTCAGGTCCTGTTACATCATTCCGGCATGATTAAAGTGATGATCCAGGCAGTATCATTTAAAATTTAGGTTTGGGAGAACTTAGTCTTTGAAAATTTGACTTACCTCCATAGAAGAGTTATTTTGCAAGACTTGGAAGGAGTGCTTTTCTGCACAAATGGAAGAAATTTCGTATAATTTACTCTTTAAATAAGGGATGAGCTGCATTATAGCCGTCCAGTTGCTGAGACTCAGATTAGTTATTTACTGGGGTCCTTTGGTGACTCTCGAGTGATCAAGAGGCAGTATTCAGTATTTGCTTCAGAAAAGTTAGCATTGGAATAGACCTGTGACAAGCCCTGAAAATAGGAAATGTTTGTAGTTCAAAGGGTCCTTCTGAGACTGGCAGTAGAACCCTGCAGACCGTGAGTTTTAGGAGTTTATAAATAACAGCGAGTGTGGAAATGCATAGCACACAGACGAGTAATTAGCAAGTCAGGAAGTTTGACTAGAAGGAATAAATTAACTCTGGTCACTTGATAGAATGAGATCATGGAAGGGAACATAGTTTGTTTTGAGTGGTGATGATTATGATGTTGAGTCTGGCCCAGACAATGGATTTTCTGATACGTTGTTGTCTTCATTAATGGTTTATATGATTTCTCAGATTCATAGTTGTATGAAGAGATGATTTTCCAACCCTTTCTACGGGACAAGGAATTGAAAAACTTAAAAACTACAGAAGAGTGAAATACAGTGAAGTTTCATGTCCAACCATATCCCATAGCCATTCCAATCCCCTTTCCATAGGCAGTTATTATTGTCTTCTGTATCCTGATATTTTTTGTCTGTAGGAGTAAGCATACGTCTCTATTACTGTACGTCATAAATTATACGTAATAAGCTGCATCTTTTTTCACTATTGTATATTGAGGGTTATTATTACATATAGTTATATAAGGAACTTATTAAAAATACTGTATAGTATTCCCACAAAAGGATGCACCGTATTTTTAAAATTGGCCTGCTGTGGATGACAATTTGAATTATTCCTAATTTTTGCTAATATAGGCAATGCTAAATGCTTGAAAAATATTTTAGAGTTTTATATTTAAAAGTAAGTGTTAAGTCCTAATAGAAACTTGTTCTAATTATAATAATATCTTTGATCTGTTTGGCATATTCACAAATGCCTTATTTGAGTTTTACTGCATTCTTGTGAGGTAAGAACAACATTTCACACAGAAGGAAGGTAGATATCCCTTCAAAATTAGTGGCAGAGATAGATTTAGAAGAACCAGGGTCCTCTAAGTTTTATTTTAGTATCTTTCTCGTTTACCCAAAATGCAGATACTGTGGTGGGTGTGTGGGGACATGGTGGTGGGAAAATAAGAGGAAATGAACCTGGGTGAGGCAAGCTTGAAAGGGAGAAGGGTGTTACTTGACATTCTAAAAATCAGGATCCTATTTGTCAGGGGAGAGAAGATCAGCCTGTGACAAGGACAAAAAGACCTTTAGGCAAGGGCAGAACGCTGTGGGCTGAGCACCATCTTGGAGTACAGAAAATGGAAAGCCAGACTATGGCAGTTCTTTAAACTAAAAAATTTTGAACTGTTAGGAGAATGCACTTAACCCAAACCATAAAGCAGAAATAGGCAATAATGAAAACACAGTGTCTCCTAGAGGCTCCGGGTCATGAGGGCCTGATAGCAAGGAGATGGGCTCAACGTTAGTCAGTTTTGACCTCAAGGCTGAGGATTGGGAGATAGCTTTCATCTCTAGAGACCAAATAAAACTATAAAAGGGTAGGTAAGTCACCTCACAGCTGGAGTAGAAAGACTAAGGGAAATTCATGTTTTCATAACATAGTTAATACTCTTTCAGAATCATGAGTGTAGGCCTTGGTCATCAGCCTTCCATCATAATTACCATATGCTAACTGCCTGCTATGTTCTATATACTTCCTATAATTCATGCTAACCTCTCAACAACTTTGTCAAGTAATGGTTATAATACCTAGTTTCCATTGAAGAAACTGAGGTTTAGTTAGGTGACTTGTCCAAGGTCACATATGTCTTGAGTGGTAGAGCTGAGATTTATAAGTAGGTCAGTACAGTCCCCACCCTTGTTTCTTCCATAGTATCAGGTGTTAGGCACCAAAACTGAACAATTGAATTCTAAATAACCAGAACCCTGGCATTGCCATTGTAACAATATTAACATGAAACCAGACAACTTGCCTGTTACAGATGAGTCAGGCTGAAAGAATAGAAGTAATGCTAATGAAAATGACCGCTGGAGATGCTGAGCTGGCCAAACTCACTCTAAATATGCACATAATTTAAAGTAATGAATATATATTACCCTGCATATATAATTGAGATAAATTATCCTGTGTCCCCTACCCCCATTAGATTGTATTTCCGTGAGTTTTCTGTAGATCTTATATAGTTGCCACTGAAGATGGTGGTAGCCAGGACCCAGAACTTTTTTTGGAGGTGTGTCTCAGGAACCCATAATCACTGAGACCACCATAATCATGAGTTCTCCCATTGTCAAATTAGAGGAGGTATAAGAATCTTCTTTACTTAACACATTCTGGCTTACTCATTTTAGACCCAACTTTATTGTCCTTGATTCTTTATAAAATATCGGAGGATACTGTTGCATAATACTTGTGATGTATGATGTATTTCGATGACCATTGTAGGGAAGTGTTAGTTTGAGAGGCTGACATTTGGTGAAATAATCACTTGGAAGCTGTGATTTGGCTTAGTCACTGGCTTTTCTGCAAGGTTACAGTATCTCTCATCTTACTTGTGGTGAATCTCAGGCATTTGATTTCAAAACTGCCTAAGAGATTGACCTTAGGGATAACCCAGTCACATTTACAGGTAATAAAAATATTTTTTGGGAAAAAAGTCATTCATCTGTATTAACTAGTGGTAGTACTTCCCTGGAGAAATGTTAATAGACTTTCCAGGTAATGCCCAGTATTATTGCAAAAATGAATGACTGCTTTAGAAAAAAATGTCCATTTGTACTTTTGGTTAGTATTCTTAAAAAGTGGAAATATTAAGAATTTGCTTTCTGAGCATATTCCTATTAATATTTCATATTATTAATCAATTTTATATCCCCTTTGGCTGACTTTTAAATGGATTGGCTTCATTCTGTTTTTGCCTAATTTCTCATCATTCTGTTTTCTCACTGTCTCATGGCATTGCCATGTTGAATAGTTCATTAAAAAAAGTATCTTATCTGGAATGTCTGTTCTTTTTTTCCCCTCCCGTTTCCCCTTCCCTTCTATTTATCCTTAAATTTGCTCACAAATATTTGACTGTCTGCTATGTTTCATTGGGATGAAGTGGTGAACAAGAGATAGACCTGGTCTCTGCCTTCACGAGTTTTTCTGTGCATGTAGTTACTCTTCCTAGTCTGCCGTGCCTTCAGAGTTTTTCTCTGCTTCTGGCCTTCATGGAACTCTTGCCATTTCTTCTCTGAGCTACATTTCTTTAAATCTGCTTTATATATCCAGTGCTTTTTGATGTAAGATCTCATACAATGGGCTAATTGTTGAAGGATCTTATCTTGTCTTAGCCACTGAGTGCAAGTTCCTTAAGGGCAGACTGTCATAATTTCTTTTGTCCTCTGCAATGCTGAGCCAAAGTCAGTGGGATTCAATCTGCCCTGCTGGAATGTCCAAGCGGTAACTCTCTGGGTTTAGAAGGTAGTGATAGAGATTATACTTTTTAAAACATTCCTTCTTTGTGCACTCTAGAGGAGCAGTGGCTAGGTCAGTCACCTGACGGAGCAGGCTACATATCACCCTGGGTTTGAGTCCTGGGTTCAGGAGGAAGAAACTGTTGTGAACAACTAAATAACTCTCTCTCCCTGCCTACCTGCCTACTTGCCTTCATTCCTGCCAGTACCTTTCCTTAAAAAAAAAAAAATTTCCTTCTAGTTGTCTAACATTTGCTATTTACTTCTGTTAATCTATGCTGAAAGTGAATGTAAATGACCCCACCAATTCACTGTCTGTGTTTTTAGCCCAGGGTTTATATTTGAGCCATTATTATATAGCTTCTTATCTGGTTCCTCTCCTGACTAATGAGGGATGAATTTTATTGCTAAGGACTAGAGCAAACCCACTATTGATCTCATTGAACTGTGCCTTTAATCTTCTGGGCTTCTTAACTGCCCCACCAACTCTTAATTCACTTAAAATGGGAAGCTGACAATGAAATAACTTAAAATTTAAAGTTGAGCTCCTCAGAAAGATTAATAGAAACAGAAACTAATCTTTTAATGGGGCCTACATTATTTACACTTATATGATATTAGATTTCAAAACTCTTGCTGAGTTGTAAATGAAATGTAACTTAACTGTGAGGGAGGAAGACTGTCATTGAATTGAATGTTTTTCTGAATGTGCTAAAAGCTCTGAAGTAATGCAGACTTCAGTATTGGGAATAAGGAGGGATGTTTTCTTTACTAAGAAGAAAAGTAAAGGGTATTGGGAATAGGAAATGCTTTTCTGCTTACACTTAAAAATTAAGAAGGTAAGTGTATGAAACTGAAGGGTTGTTAAAGACCATGGAGCAGGAGAAAAGGAAATCTTTTTTCCTCCTGAAGTAATCCAAGATCCTGACTTGAACTAACCAACTGCTAAAAAAAAAATGATGATAGGGAGTTTTGAACAAGGATTAGGTATTTGATGTTAAGGAATTATTGTTATTATAGTTTTTGTTGTGATAATTATATTGTGGGCACACTTAAAAGAACAATTTCTAAAATACCTTTTAGAAGTGTATGCTTCTGCTGAAATAAATATGGATAGCATAATATGTCTGGGGTCTACTAGAGAGAGCAAGAAGCAGTCAGGAGTATAGAAACTAATAGCCATGTATTTATAATTGTCACAGCTAGCAGATAGGTACAGGAGGTTCATTATACTATGTCTTTCTACTTATGTGTACGTTGAAAATTGTCACAATGAAAACAATACACCCCACAAAAATAAAAAAGCCCACCAATTTAGGTAGAGAACTATCAAACCTCCCTTTATCTTCTTCCTGATTAACTCCAGATGGCGCAAGTAAAACCGTAGATTCTTGCTGGCGTTGCCAAACTGGAGTGCAGTTCAGATTTCTGTTCCCTCAGGTTTGAAGTTGCCTGTCTTGCAGCATTACCCAGAGCAACAGCCTTGCCGTCTTCCCACCCCTGTGCAGCAGGGGCGAAGCCAGACTGCTCGTCTTTACAACTTTTCTCTTTTGTAGGTAAAAAAAGAAAAGATTTAAAAAGCAAAACATAATTAGAGAATAGGAAAATGTGGTTTAAAATTAAATGCCATATTTTATAATGCTAACCACTAGAAATTCTGAGAGAGGAAAGAAAGAACATTTTGCCTTTGGGATAAGTACGCTTTTTATAAGCACAGTGGACTTGGCGGTCACATTTAAACAAAGTTTTGGATTTAGATTGCTGACAGTAGTATGGGAACATATGGGGGCATACTGTTTTGGGGAGAGTAGGTGAATTTGGATTGGTGGAGATATTTTAAATAGACAAGATGGAGTTGCTTCACCTTGTCTTGAATTTTTAGGTGAAGCATTTGGGCCTAATTTTTTAGGCCATGATGGGTCGGGGTGGGGGGCTATTTTTACTCTTAAGATACATCATTATTTATAAATTTGATTCAGTGATAATGTATTGTTGCAAGCTTTTGCATGGACAATATGATTTGACTACATAATCTTTAACTTCTCTTTCACATGCGTTCTTTATTTTTGCAGTGCTCCCAAAGGGCTTTTCAAGTAGGATTTCTATTTTGAAAAAGGAAGAGCCACTGAGGCACTAAGAGTTAATGATTTTAGTGAAGTAGAGAGTCACTAAGAGTTAATGATCTTAATAAAGTATAAGTAAATCAGTGCCGGATCTGAATACAGGTCGGATATCTTGAGTTCTGAGCTGCTTCTACTTACTCGCCTGAGATTAAAGGTAATTGTTTTCCATATGACTGGATGATTGGTTTTCATTTCCACTGGAGAGATGTGGTACCTTTATAGGTAATGTGGATCTTGGAATTTCCTTCTTTGTCTTACCCTACCTTTCCCAGGCATGTGGTGTTTGTCCTTGTATTTTTTTTTTTAATGTGGTTATAGGTAGTTTTCCAGCAGATCAAGACCCAGCATTTCATTTATTCCCTGTCCTATCAATTTGTTGGGTGATCCTTGTTTCATTGCCATCGAAAGTCTACCCAGTGGAACGTTTTGCTCCCAACTCGTGCTTCTCATTGTTCTGCTCTGTATCCTACTTCCCCACTGCCCAGAATTTCATGAAAAGCACTAATGGCCCCCACCTTCACCGAGCTTCTTTGTGAGAGCGTTGAAGATCTGAAAGCATCTACTGGAGGGTCTAAAACATTTTAAGAAACTTTATTTTTTGGTATTTATTTTATAAATTTCTCCCCCAATAACATTTTAATATTCTTCATTAATTTGCTTAAGGTATAATTTGCATTCAATAAGATTGAGCCATTTTAATTATCCATTTGAATTTTGACAAATCTATATACCCATCTAATGATCACATAGTCATGATACAGGATTTTTCTATCATCCTAGAAATTTCCTTTAGTGCCTTTTACATTCCTTCCTTCTATCCTCGACCTGTAGAAAATCACTGATTTGTTGTTACTCTAGGCTTGTTTTGCATTTTCTGGAATTTCATGTAAATGGTTTCTCCAGGGTGTTTCCATCTTTCATCTGCATCCTGTGTTTAAGATTCATTCACTGTAGGTGTGCCCAGGTGGCCTACAAGATAAATCCACTGCCTCTGGCTGGTGTAGTCCACATACATCTCAAAGACTGGTTTGCTACCCGGGCCTGGGGTAGCAACCAAGATGAAAAACTAAATAAAAGAAATATAGCCTAGGAGTTTATATGAGTAGTGTTACATGGTATGGATATAACATGTTGTATTTATCCATTTATCTATTGAACATTTAATTGTAGTTTTTGACCATTTTGAATAAAACTGCTGTGAACTTGATGTGTAACTTTGGGTAGACCTTGTTTGTCATTTCTCTTGAAATAGAATGGCACATAGGTTTGTTAAACTCTTATATGGTATATTTTTCTATGACACATTTAAAATTTTATAATTGCAAATGAAATACAGTAGTTTATAAAATTGTTTTGGAAAAGTTAGTGGGTTGTCTAATTTGCTGTAAAAATTGATATTTTATTTGCTTCACTAATTAAATATATTATTTACTCCTTTTATTTTATGGTTTTAAATAGCTCACTGTTAAAATAAAAGGTTTAGTCTTCACTTTCTCCTTTCATTTTTTGACGTAAAGTAATTTGAGATTTATTAGAATAGGGCAAGACGTCAAACCACATTCCATTTTATGTTGGATAAGAATCACTAGAGAACAATTATTTTCTATGGGATCAGTTCCTGAATTTTCTTTTGTGCCAGAATTTTGGCGATTAGAAGTCAAATACAGTTCAGATAGATTACTTAACTTTAATATTTTGAATGTTTCTAGAGAACTTAATTTGTAAGCCATTTAGTTAGTAATTACCCTGCCTTTTCTGTGAAAGAACTTAAGTTGAAGTTTTTTTAAGGTGTCATTTTCAAAAGGGTCTGTTCAAAAGGTCTAAGAGTTGATTAATCCAGATCTGGGTAGCAGTGAGTAGTTACAGAATCTGATAAGACTGAGTGCCAGATTGTATCATTAACCTTAATTTGTGTTTGCCAGTAGAAAAGAAATATAAACTACTAAATATTAAACTATCACTGAAGGTAAAAATGCATTGTAGATGAATTGGAATAGTGAACCAGTCCTCACTATTCAAATGTATTTGAGAGTCAGTAATAATAAAGAATTAAAGAAAAAGCAGTTCAGAATGGAAGGAATAATAGAATGCTGTTTCATTAAAGCACCTTTAAAGGTCTTTGCGACAGCATAGTATATAATTTTTGGTGTTTCTCTGACAATAATGATGTATATTATAAATTGGATAAAACAATCATGCTAAGTTCTTTTTAAAAAGTCTTGGCAGTCACTGACAAATTACACTTGGGAGCAGATTTAAGTCTCAGACAGGAGCTGTTTCAACATTATACTGAAGAGTTTTGACCTCTCTCATCAGCCTGTTTTCTCCTGACCACTCTCTATGAATTCTCAGTGCTGTGCTCTTACAGGCACACATTCTCCCAGATTTTTCTGACACTACGATCCTTGGCATCTGATACATTTATCTGTGAACTTGAAGGTTGGTTGGTTTGTTTTTCTAAATTAAGAATTTTAAAACCTTCACACAGAGCCTCAAACCTGTGTATATGCTCTTCCTGGAAATGTCTCTTTACTCGGGTCTTTATTGATAATCAGAACAGAAGTATTGTTTCTTTTCTGACAAAGAGAAGCGAGGTCCTCCAGTTCATTTTGGCTGCAAGTCTCCTGGCAGCTGGACTGCGATGGAGCAGAGGATGCTGCCCAGCTCAGTGGACTAAGCATGGATGGTCTAGAAACCGAGACACTGTGCCTGCTTCACATGTACTCAAAGGTTATGAATCTTTCTGTCCTTCATGGGGAATTCCAGCCTTACTAACTTGTGGGTTTTTCTGTATTTGTGACCATATCTTCTGAGACTGATTGTTTTATTTGTTTGAATGACAGTTTAGGAAAAAAAGAGGGTGTTTAATCGTAGTAATTGGTAGTTTTAATATCTCACGTTAGTAAGTTCAGGTCCAGTGATGTAAAGAGTAGTTAGTATTGGGCACATCTACCTGTAACACATTTTGTTAAGTTTAAGTAGTGAAAAAAACCTAAAAAAAACCCCCAACCTTCTAGTCATAGTCTATAATAGTCAGATAGTTCATTATAGCAGCTGAAAATTCTAAATGCACTGTAAGAAACCAGTAAAGCTGATTTCTGATTCATCCAGAGCCAAATATTCTGACTTTATCAAAAGCCAAGTAAAAAACAGACTTTAACCACTTCATGTGATTTCAATACATAGATCCGCCCCTCCCCCCATCTTTTCTTATGCTTTATTTCTTAGTCACTGGCTTCTAGTAGTTTCAGACTGGTTGAGGGTATTAAAGTGGCTGTGTTATCGACAGAAGATTTTCTGCTATGTATAAGAACTGCTTTTTCTGGAAAAACCCTTCCACTGGCAGTGTTCATGAGGGCATGCACTTTTTCCACACTTAGTGATTTGGGGGCTGCCGCCTGTATTTAGTCAGAGTTGACAAGTGGTTCAACAAAGTTACTTTCCAGTTGAGTGACCGAGAAATGATTCAGAATGGAAACTGAAGTGAATATGGAGTCCTTGCCGTTACTCTTAAACAACTGCTGTCTGTTACTGTTAGCCATAATTTGGACATACGGGCTTCCTTTTGGGCCAGTATTTTGTATTATGCTGCTAAATTTCTTGACTGATTTAGACAGTTCACTTTTGAAGTTAGATTGGATTTAGCTTTGAACAGAGGTCCGCTGGAGATTGGAGTGCAGTGGCCCATTTGGGGAAGACAAAAAGTTGGCACATTTTTCCTTGAAGAAATCTTAGGAGAATTTTAATAACAGGAGGATATATTTTTCCAAATGTCATCAGATTTGGTGGTTAAGTAATTGTCATAAAAACCAGGAAATTTGTGATTTATACTGAAATTATTACCTTTTTAAGGTAAAACTGTCACAGTATTTTTTCTTTTATAATTAAAGGTGAGTAAAAAATGTTCATTGTAAAAAGTTCAGTTTGTATGACAGTACTTCCCTCATTCTCAATTTTACTTGAGAGATGAATACTATTAACAGTTTGATATATATACTTCCATACCTTTTTCCTGTGATATGCAAATATTTGTAGGTAGATTTTGGGCAGTTTCTTTTGTTCTACTGCAGGTTTTACAACTCTCTCTTTGCATGAGTTATTAAGTCTGGTTTATACTCCTATCCCATTCTGTTACCTTTGAATGATTACTCTTTTCTTATTAATGTATAGGACTTAAAAATCATAGTTAATCCTTTGTTACCTGTAGTGTAAATTTTTTGTTATGTATGGTATATGTATTTTCTCTTTGCCTATTATTTATCTTAACTTTCATCTTTTCTTTTTTCTTTTTTTATTCTAAAGGAAAGGTGCAGGCAGGAGTGAAGGCAACCAGAGGGAGGCAGGCAGGCAGGAAGAGAGAGGTGGAAGAAACATTTTTATCTATTTTTATTAAGTTATTCATCTTGATTACTCCCCTGGTCCCGGAATAGGAACCCAGGACTTTGGGATGTATGTAGAGTGCCCTGGCTGAAGGTAATGGACCAAACTGCGTCTCTACCAGGGTGTGCCTTGTCTATAAATTGTTGCCTCTCCAAGAATGTCACATAGTTGGAATCATACAGTATGTAGCTTTTACAGATTGGCTTCTTTCACTTAGAAATATGCATTTAAGGTTCTTTGATGTCTGTTTTTACCATCCAATAATATTCCATTGTTTAGATGTACCACGGTTATTTATCCATCAACCTGTTGAACATCTTGATTACTTCCAAGTTTTGAATTACGAGTAAAGTTGTTATAAACATCCATGTGCAAGTTTCTGTGTGGACCTGTTTTCAATTCAGTTGAACAAATACTAGGGCTTGATTGCTGGATCAGACAGTAAAAGTACGTTTAGTTTTATAATATACTGCTATACAAAAAAAAAAAAAAAAAAAAGAATTTGAAAAAATATATGCACCCCTATTTCATTGCTGCATTATTTACAATGGCCAAGAGATGGAAACAACTTAAATGCCCACTGGTAGAAGATTAGATAAAGAAGATGTGATGTTTAGTCACGCATCATTTAACGACATGTTGATTAATGATGAATTGCATGGACACAACAGTTCCAATAGGCTGTATCCTCTAGATTTTGTAATTATACTCTGACATTTGTATAACAATAAACTCACCTAACAACACATTTTTCTGAATACATCTCCGTCATTAGGTGATGTAGATACACATAACTGTATATACAGAATACAATACTACTCAGCTGTTAACAAAAAGATGAAATTTTGCCATTCATGATATGTGTATACCTTGAGGGAATTGTGATAAATGAATAGATCAGAGGGAGAAAAATAGACACTATTATTTCACCCATGTGGAAGATAAACAAAGCAAATGAATAAACAAAACAAAATGAAAACAAACTCTTAGATTCTGACCACAGAATTGTGTTTATTCAAACGGAAGGGATATGGTAAAGGTGATTAATGATGGTGGAGAAAAATCAGACTTTTGGAGTGCACCCTGAGGGCCTAGCTGTCTAGTACACCCTGGGAGCAGTCCCACATACATCCTGAGGTCCTGGGTTCAAGACCTCAGGGCCAGGGGGAAAAACCAATATGAACAACTAAGTGAATATAAGTAAGATGCTTCTTCCTTCTCTCTTCCTGTCTGCCTGCTTGCCTTCATTCCTACCTGTACCTTTCCTTAAAAAAAAAGAAAAAGAAAAAAGAAACAATCCCCCCTCAACCTCCCCCCATGAAAAAAACAGACTTTTGGTAGTGATTATGATGTAGTATATACAGGTGTTGAAATATAATCTATATACCCGGAACCTATGTAATGTTATAAACCAACATTACTTGGAACCCTTTTTTTTTTTTTTAAAGGAATGATATATTATGAAATAAGCAAAAAACCAAAACCAAAACCAAAACCACTGAACTGTCTTCCAGAATGTTGTATCCTTTTGTATTCCCACCAGCAATGAACAAAAGTTCCTCTTCTACATTTTTGCCAGCATTTGGTTGTGTCAGTGTTTTGGAGTTTGCCATTTTAATAGGTGTGTAGTTTTAGCTTTTTTAGTTTGCAATTTCCTAATGACAAGATGTTGAGCTTCTTTTCATAGGCTTATTTGTGATCTGTGATCTTCTTTGATAAGGTTCAGATTTGTGCCTATTTTTAAATTGTTGTATTTTCTTACTATTGAGTTTTAAGAGTTCTTTGTACATTTTGGAGAGTGGGCCTTTATCAGATAAATGTTTTGCAAAGATTTTCTCCCAGCTTTTGACTTGTCTGTATCCTTATTTTTCACTATTACCATAGTGCTTGCTCTCCAGTTGTGACAAATAGTCAAGAAAGTATCTTTCTCTATTTGTCTTTCTAAAAGTTTTTTTTAAGAATGACCATTCAAGGAAGTCCTTGAAAATTGTTTAAGTGAATAGATTTTTTTTTTTTTTTTTTTTTAAATAAGACATCCTTGTTTCATTCCAGATACACATTCCTTATGGTGTTATATTTAAGTATGTAACTGAACATTTAATTTCCAAACCTTGTAAATAGTTTACACTTACTTCTTCCATGATCTCATGTGCCTTTCATGTTAATTGCTTGTCTAACATCCTAATCTCATTTTGGCTTGAATTTCTTTGCCTTAGTGATCTGTCCCTTCACTTGTCTGTAACACTTGAGCCAGTCAGACTTGCAACTCTGAAATCATAAATTTGGAACATTTTCCTTTCTGAAGACAATTTCCTGTTTTTTATTTCTTAAACTTCTGTGATTTCACTGAGACCTCCTGCCCTGCCTCTTGAACCTTCCTTGTCTCCAAGTTTGTGACTTTCTTCCTAATATCACTTTATTTCCATATGGGCACCATCGTGATCCCTTTCAAGGAGTCTCCTGCACCTTAGTTCTTCACCCCCAAGTCCCATGCAGATCTCCAGCTGTGCACTAACAATACTACCCATTTTCTGCATTCACATTCTAGAGACCAAAGAAATGATGGAATCATATTAACTTGATCTATTACTAATTCATGATTTCTACCCTCATCTGTGCTTATTATTTTCTTGAATAGTCTTCCTTGTCTGTAGTGGATTTCTTTTCTCCTTTACCAGAATGCCTGTTCTTTCTAAACTTTCACCCATTTTCCTTAAGCTCAGGCTCACCTCGCTCCATCACATAAGACTCCATACTTAAGTGATCTTTAAAAAAGAAGTCTAATAACTCTGTTGTTATTTCCTGGACAATACCTTTCGTTATTCAGATAGAGATACAGTTCTTAAGTTTAATTGCCCTTTCTAGTTATACCCGCTCACTCTCAGCTTAGAACCCCTGCTTCACTGGCCTTTATTCAGATCACTGGCATGTTTTTACTTAGCGTTGGGATCTTCGTACATGTCCTTTTTCTTCTAGATAGTTTTTATTTCTTGGTATTTAATTCATGATCATCTTTGGAACTCAGCTTGTATGTCACTTCCTCAGAGAAGCTTTCCCTGACCTTCCATTTGCCTGAAGAGACATGAGATTGATTCTCTCTGAAATGTTAATAATAATGAGAGTAACAACAAAAATAACAGCAAACATTTGAGTGTTTATTGTGTGCTAGGCATTGTTCTAAGCACGTTATATAGCCTTCTCAGTTACCCAGTGAGTTAGGTAGATGAGTAAATAAATAAATGGGATCTGAAATTATTCCCATTTCATAGAGGGGGAAAAGGAAGTAAATGAAGTGTTAAGTCAGGTATCCAAAGTCACACAGCCATTTGTAGTGAGTTGGGATTTGAACACTGTTGACTATGCTGCTCTTTTAAAAATTCTTTCCTTTTGCTTTCAAAACAGGAGTGCTTTTTTTTCTTCTACTTCATGGACTTACTACTACTTAAACCCCTTTGCTACTCTGTTTCTCTGCCTGCTTTTTAAGTGATTTTCTTCTCTGGGATTCAGTCCTTGGCTCTCCTCGCAGCCCATCTTCAGCCTCATTCTTTCTTTCCTCCAAATCAGAAAGACTGCCTCTGAATCTAGTCCATTATTTTCTACTGCAGAGTCATTGGACAACTTACTTCACCTCTCTACTTCTGTTTTTCTGTGTAAGAATGCGAATAGTGGTCTCTACCTTAGGATCGTGTGAACTAAATGAAATAATGTGAACACGACATTGAACACAGGTGTGCCCTGTTGGAGTAGCAGTTAGGTCAATCACCTCTGAAGGATGCAGGCCTCATAACCCTAGGTTCGCTAAATGAAAAATAAGTGCTTCTTCTTCCTGCCTGTACCTGTCCTTTAAAAATAAAAAAGGAAAAAGAAAAAAGAAAAAGAGAGAGAACACAATTTCTCCATTGTAGCAAGTGCTTCGTAACTGCCAGTGGAGCACAGTGGCGGCAGCATGCTGTGTTCTTCCTGTGCTCTGTCCAGGACTCTCGGCTTTCCTGAGGTCCATGCAGTGATCTTCAGCTGATTACTAGACATCCATGTAGGATACTCCTTAGATGCCTTAGTCTCAATCCAGCTGAAGTCAGTGTCTTTTTCTGATTTCAGTGTTTAGTGACTATGACCTCAAATAAATTATTTTTTGAGTCTCACTTTCTCCACTTTTGAAAAGTGATCATAATAGAATTTACCTGCTGAGTATTAAATATCAAATGAGATAATTCTCGTAAAAGTCTTTAGTTGTAATGCAATATATACTAACAGTTTAAGAAGCATTAGCTGCTTTCATTTTTTTAAAAAAATTTTTTAAGAAGGAAGAAGTACTTTATTTTATTTAGTTGTTCATCTTGGTTATTCACCCTGGTCCCGGGACGCGAACATGGGTCTTTGGGATATGGACTATGCTCAGGTGAAGGTGGCTGACCAAACGGCTAGTCCACCAGGGCTTGCCATTGTTCTTCTGAAAATGCTGTCCTTTTTCCCTAGTCTGCCTAGAACATGTGCCTCAAATCTAGCTTTGCGGTCTGCCTGCTATTCTTTATTCCCCACATGCAGTTAGTCACCAAGCATTGTTGATTACACTTCAAAAGCATCTGCTTGAATTGCTTCACTCTCCTTATCATTTCTTGACAGAATTATTGTGTAATTTCCTAATTGGTCTCCTGGCCTCTGGCCTGCCTTCCAAATTTATCTTTATTAAAGGCAGATCTTTACATGTCACGCAGTAGTAAAGGTCTCAATTGGGTCCCTCTTACCTGAAGTACAATGCCTCCAGGGCCTATAGTATCGCTGTCATCTGTTCTCCTGTAGCCTCTTTCCTTGTTCCTGGGGCCTGTCTCCTCCTTTCAGAGTAGACAGGGTCATTCACTGTTCTGTGGCTGCCCCATGCACCACTCTAGAATTTTCTGCCTGTGTCCCTCTCCTGCTGCTCTTTCAGTCTTTTGCTTAGAGTGCTGTCTCCTCAGCTAAATGAGTACCCAAATGCCTCCTTTGTCTGGTCAATTCCTGGGCGTCTTCAGTGGTGGTTCTCAACTGTTATCTACTCTCTTGTCTCTGGTCTTAACTGCCTTCCAGGCAAATTTAATTGGTCCATCATGAGGAGGCAGTATAGTGAGTACTGAAAATCCCTGGTTAAGAGGCAGACTGTCTAGGCTAATAGTGTAGCTGTTGAACTGAGATAAAAGCTCTTTAACCTGCCTCAATTTTCTCATCTATAAAAAGGTGATAATATTAGTCTTATTGTAAAAATGCTTTGAAGAGGGCCTTCACATATTTAATATCATTGTTAGCTATAATTATTATTCTTATTCTCAGATCACCTCTTATGTACAGCATTTACCACTGTGTGATAGTTACTTTTTTTGTGTATTTTCCCCAATAGACCAGCTTCTCTGAAGGCAGGACTATTGTAGTCTCTCTGTAGCTTCATCAGTATCTAGTGCACAGTGGGCAGTAAACATTCAATCAGTTGTGCTGTTTGCTTAGCCCCTGGTAAAGCACTGGATCCTCCTGCATTCCAACAATCCCCATCTTACATCTTCTACAGATGATTGCTTTCTGTAAGTGTGACATTAGAGGCACAAAACTGTTCAGGACCTCAGGGGAATCTGACCAGAAATATGCCCTTATAACAAAGCTTTCTCCCTATAGTTGGCAGAATGCAGCTGATAGTGTGCTGTCTTTGGGAGAAAGTTTTACCCAGAGTAGTAGAGAGCCTGCAATATTTTTGCTTAAAGGCACACAATCCAAGGTCCAAAAGTCTACTTACTCTCAGGCCTTTTTTATTTTGTTGGGTATAACTAGAGCTGTGGCTGCCTTTTTAAGTTTATTCATATATGGCTGCTGAAGATTGAAATGTTAAAGTTTTTCCTTTTTGGTGATTTGGAGGAGAGGTTTCTTTATTGTAAACTTGATATAGAGCTTTGAATGAAAGCCAGATATAGGCTCTTTATAGACGATGCCAGAGTAAGAAGTCATTAAACTCCATATGCTCTGCTTCTCCCGCCAGCCCTTAGCTCCACCCTCCGGGGCTGCTGCAGTAGTAATGGTCTTTCTCCAGTCTGGCCTGTGGACTTCTTTCAGAAGTCTTGTTTTGATTTTTCTTATGCATTGTTAAAATATTCCCAAAGTACCCCATTGCCTATAAAGTAAGTTACAAACTCTTTAATTGAATATTCAGGGTTCTCTTTAGTCTGATTCCTGATACCATTAATTTTTACCTAATTCTCCGCTATAGCCTAGAATGAACTTTTGGCTTCTGGGCTAGCTGTGATTCTTGTAATGTTAATTGCATTTTTCTTTTTATTTCTATTTGGAGTATTTCCCATTCTTTCCCCATTTTCATTTTGAAATTCTATCTCTTT